>PVIJ01002399.1:33753-49594 GCA_004024925.1 Scalopus aquaticus | reverse complement strand
TTGGGTTATTGGCTTTTTTTTTTTTACAAAGCTAGAGTAATCAAGGTTGTGTAGAATTGGCATACAGATAGACATATAGATCAATGGAATAAAACTGAATGTCCAGAAATAAAACCATACATATTTGGCTGCTTCGTTTTGACAAAGTCATCAAGACAATTCAATGGGAATGAAGAATTGTATTTTCAGGATACTCACAGGCAAAAGATTAAAATACCTATCTCACATCTTACACAAAAATTAACTCAAAATGGGTCATAGATCTAACTGTAAGCAAAGCCTATAAAACTGATAGAAAAAAACATAAAAGTAAATCTAACTTGGGCTAGACAATGGTATCCTAATCTTAATAACAAAAGCACATGTAATCAAAGAAAAAATAAATAAATTGGAAAGTTTTAAAATATTTGTGCTGCAAATGATTTTATCAAGAAGGTGGAAAGAAACTCACCGAAAGGGAGAAAGATATTTGCCAAATATATTTTCAGTGAGGGGCTCTATCCAGAAAATAATTATCCTTACAATACAATAATTAAAAAAACAACAATTTATAATTGGGCAAATAATTTGAATAGATATTTCTCCAAAGAAGATATACAGTGATGAGTAAGCAATGAAAAGATACTCGTCTTTAGGGAAATGCAAACCAAAGCTATAATGACACCACTTTACGCATTCAAACATGGTTCCAATCAAAACAACAGGTAATTACAGGTTGATGGGTATATAAAGAACTTTAAACACTTATATATTGTTGGTTGGAATTTAAAAAAGCTGTAACCACTTTGGAAAATGGTAGTTTTTTTTTTTCCAGAAAATTAAACATAGAATACCTGACTCCGTCAGACCCCAAATAAAAAGGAGCATATTCATACACAAAACTAGTACATAAATGTTAACAGCAGCATTTTTTATAACTGTCAAAAAATGGAAACCAGAAAAGATTCATCAGCTGATAAGTGAATATATAAAATGTAGTATATTTGTATGTATAAATACATGGTACAGCATGAATGAACCTTAAGAACATTAAGTAAAAGAGGTAAGTCACACATGCTATATATTGTATGATTTCACTTAGAGATGTTTACAAAAGGCAAATTTGTGAAGTCAGATAGTAAATTAATAATAACTTAGAGCTGGCAATGGAAGTAGGAAATAGTGAGTCATTGCTAATGAGTTTGGGATTTCTGTCACAGAGTGATGAAAATGTTCTAAAATTATATTTTGACAATAGCTTCAAAACCTTATGATTATGTTAAAAGCCCATAATTTGTATATCTTGGAATTTGGTTGAATTTTATGGTATGAGAATTGTAGCTAAGTACAGGTTATACAAATGTAACTCATTCTTTAAGCCTGCTGACATCATTTTTGGACCTGGTCGGGTCATTTAATAGATTTTCTGTCTCTCCAATTAATATCAGTTGCATATGTGGCAGTATGCCATCCAAATCTTCATTCAAGTTTTTGAAAAGTACTGTAAACCAGAGTGAAGTCATTAGTTTCCTTTTTCTAAGTCAATATTCACTGCTGTTCCTTACCCATGTTCACTCCAAAAGGTAAAACATTCATTCACTTATGTATGATAACTTATTATAAGAAGCACATCATATAGGGTGATGAGTATAAAGGGATGTGTAGTACTTGCTTGCTTCCTGCCTTTGAAGAGTAGACACCATATTATGTGAATCAGACAAATAAAGAGATAAGTCCCTAAAGAGTTTTATCTTTTAGGATTTCTGGGTTGTAATCAATAGGAATCCATGCTAGCTAATTTAATTGAAAAAGAAATTTATTTGAAGGCTATGAAATTTCTCACAGTACTGAATAGAAATCTCAGTAACTAAGGCTTCCAAATGGACAGGATAAAAGTCAGGAACCAATCAGTGATTTTGTCAGACTGCCAGCACTGGTATTCATCAGCACTAACCATTCTCGATCCTTGTGTCTCTCCACATAAGGTCTCGGTTTCTTAAGAGATTATGCTCAATTGACCTAGCTTTATCTCAACTCATGATTTGACTAGGGGAAAGCAGGACACTCTGGATAGCAAGCTACCCAGGAATGCACATCTCAAGGGGAAAAAATAAGAAATAAAGGGGAAGAATTCTGATCAGACAAAACCAGAAATGGCCACTAGAATAGCTCTCTCAGGAGAGAACATAGAAGTACAGTGTTAGCAGGGGAATAACCCCAAGAGATTTAGAAACTCTTCCTGCTAGAAGTGCTATTTTAACTGAAATATGAAAATTATCTGTGTGAAGTACAGACTCCTCACTGGGTGGAGAGTCAAGAGATATTCACAGACAGAGTAATAAGAGTCAAGTCATACAGGCTTGAAAAACCATGATATATTGAAGAAATGGAAAATTGTTAGTCACTGCAAATCAAAGGAGACTTTGGGATGAGGCATATGAATATGATAAGGAATGAGGGTACCAGTAAGACTGAAAGTCTTCAGATGCTTCACTGTAATGGAATCTGGGTTACTTTGGAATTCAGAAAAATCAATTGAGGATCCTCAAGCCATTGGGTGACATAAGACCTGCCATTCGGATAGTCTAGCTATTGTAAATTGAGAGGTTGGAGGGCTAGAGGAAGCAGGCAGAGAGTGAAAAGGTCACTTCAAGAGTCCAACTGATACTTGAAGGAAGATGGCTCAGGGAGTGGCAGTTGGAATAGCAAAGAGTAGATGGAGCTATTAGTGGAGAGAGGAGCAGGGGCTAGATGAGTAACTGGATGGATTTGGGAGAAGGTTGTGGAGAGAATGGAAGGAGTCAAGACTGTCGCCTTAATTTCTGGTCTGGGTGAGTGTCTCAGGAAGACTTTCTGCTGACATTTACAAAAGTGGCTGTTCGGGGTCCCTGGCTGGTGATTGACATGTCTTTCAGATGCTTTCAGTGACAATCTGAGGACTGCAGTTCCCTCACCTTTCTCTCTCAGCACTCGTGCTGGGAATCCCTATTCTAATCCTCTTGTGTTTCTTCTGGCATCTTTGGAGGTCAAAGCCTCCTCTCCACACCACATTGCTCTATTGTGGAAGCAACACCGCACTTAGTGCCTGAGGTAAATCTCAAAGATGCTGCAGTTTGCCTGTCCCTGCAGCACTAATGACTTTCTTCCCCCAAAGGCAAGACAGAATATTCCCAGTGCGATGGCAACAAGGCTTAGTACTCTGGCTCTCGCGGTGGGGCCTGTCCAGGGTGCGCTGGTTGTGTGTAACTTCGGGTCACTGCCACTGGACCAGATTCAAACTAGTCACTGAGAATTGAAAGGTTCTCTCTTGCAGTACGGACTCACTGATGCAGGAGGGCAATTCCGACTTTCTAATCGGTTTAGCCAGATGACCTTTCATCAGGTGAAATCAGGTCAGAAGTGACATGGAGAGGTCATTTAGTCTCACTCGCCTGTGTCCCAGCAAGTCTTCGCCGGAACCCATGGGAGAAGGCAAAGGTTTATATTTTTTATGAAATGTTCCCTGGAGCAGTTTCGAAACACCTGGGTCGAGTTCTGTGCAACCAGGAAGGATTTCTAAGGATAACAGTCTCTTCCCCTCTGTCTCAAGTCTCTTTCCTCTTGCTCTGGACTCATTAGAAGTAAGGGGATCTGCTTCTTGTCACTCACACACTTCTTCATATACTTAAGAACTATTATTAATTCCTCTTTCAGCCTTCTTTTCTCAAGGCTAAATAAACTCTGTTCCTTTAGCCTTTCCTCAGAGGGAATATTAGTCAAAACTTTAATCATTTTAGTTGCTGTCTTCTGGACTGTTTCCAAATTTTGCACAGTGCATTTTATCTGGAGGGAGCTAAAATGGAAAGTGGTAGGGTAAAAATATCATGAACTCAGAAATCTGACAATTCGAAATTTGTGGTAATTCAAACAGGGATTTG
The DNA here is from genome assembly GCA_004024925.1 of Scalopus aquaticus. Classification (NCBI taxonomy): domain Eukaryota; kingdom Metazoa; phylum Chordata; class Mammalia; order Eulipotyphla; family Talpidae; genus Scalopus; species Scalopus aquaticus. The sequence goes on along the minus strand of PVIJ01002399.1, from coordinate 45,698 downwards.
CTAACTCAACCTTCCCTTCTTCGATTATGAAACTTTAAGATAAACCAAATAAGGGGGAGGCGGGGAGGAGCCACAGAAAATATTCTTTGGGGAGCTAACCTTTCTCCAAGTGTATCAGTGATACACTTTGCACATAGCCAGTTGTAGGACAAATGATTCTAGGGCATTCCAGCAAATTCCCTAAAGACCTGCATGAAGCCGAGTGTAAGACTAGAGTGAGTTGTTGTTACCATGACCGTTTATTTCCTCTCCTGTGAGTGTACTTACTGGGCCAGAGGCCTTAAGTTTATCAGTGTGATACCATTCCAAAACTCTAGGCTGTAAATCACCTTAATATATGCATATATTGTAAGATTACACAACTATATTTCAATTTGGTTGTTGGGCTTTTAACCAACTCAGAACAGCTATTCTTTCGCGAATCTCTATGATAATTTGTTTTCTGTGTGCAAAGATTGCACCAATCCACATTTAATTTGAAAATATTCTCACCTTGATTCCAAGTTATTCATCCATTTATATATTGAAGGAGCTTCTGTTACATGAACACTTTGTGCCCAGTCATAACTATGCTAGGTGTTGTCAAAGTAGAATAAGATGTAACCGTGTCCTCAGTTCCTCAGCCTGGGGGACATTTATGTGTCCATAAACTTCCTTGAGAGGACAGAGGAGCAGCACATACTGGTCCTTGAAGGGGCCACAGACTTTCTGGAGTGTGGTCTTATTTCACAGGGAGAGCAGGACTTTGCTAAACAGAGAAAAGCAGAGAGAACTTGTACACAGGAGTCTGGGTTCTTCATCATATGGTAACAATTTAACTTGATTTGATTTAAGGCTGTGCTGGAGTCCAAAGGAAATCATCTGCTACCCCTCTGATTCTTCCTGGCTGGAAAATAATCAAACAGTAATCTCCTGTAAGGGGCGAGATCCAGCATGACCGAGAGACTGTCCCAGTTAACTTCAGAAGCCATCTTAAATAGCTTCGCTAAGACAGAAGGACTTGGGCAGTGAGGAGGCAAGGTTAGTTAGTTAGTTAGTTAGTAAGGTTAGTTATGGGGAAGGCACAGTGGTATTCAAACTAAGTTCTGCCTTCTTCATTAGAAACAAGTAAGGAGACAAAGTCTTCTGTTATAGAAGTTTACATGTAAATATCTTTTTCAAAAGCAGACTCCATGAAGCCTTCAGAGTTTCTCCCATGAAATTAACCCCTGGCCTACACCCCAGCTCTTGTATGCATGAATAAATAAATCTTTACAAAAAATATTGACTTGGTGGGGAAGTTGGAATGAATCTGCCTATGTAACAAGGCTGTCACAGAGTGGGTGCGAGACAAGTGCTTGCTCTTATTTAATGTGTTTCTGGCTCATACTTAAAAGCTAAATAACTTATTCAGGGCCTCCCTGGTGGCGCAGCGGTTAAGCACTGCCCTGTGGAGCTGTTGGCAGCGGAGATGTGAGTTCGACGCCCGGCTGAGGAGATTCCCACATGGCGCGGCAGACCTCTCCTGCCTTGCCTGCTGCTCCCCTCAGCAGTGTATTTCTGTCGATCTGCCTGTTCTGCTCCCCACTCTGTCTATGGTGAACCCTCTCGCTGCCCCACACTTCTGGCCTGTACCCTGGCTTGTATGCATAAATAAATCTTAAAAAAAAGCTAAATAACATATTCACTCCTGCCTTCATTCTAGAATCCATTCAAAATTAAGAAACCCCATACACCAGGTATTATGTGCAGGAGATCAGACCAGCACTAAGAAATTTTCCCGGAGATTTTGGTGAAAAAACAGGTTCCATTCTGTGTGCTGGATGGAGAGCCAAGACTCTTTAGCCCCTAAAGCTCCCAGGGAATGTCAAGATTGCTAATAGGTGGACACAGTTCTGTATAGCATAGGCGGAGACACTAGATCACCCACCTGTGAATCCATGCGGGTGGGTCTCAGGACAGCTACATCAGTGATGCTCCTCAGTCCAGACAGCTGGGCTTGGCTACAATCATGCATTTCTTCACTTCTCTAAGTGCTCTCTCAATTACCACCCATGGAATGCATTTGTGCCCTACTGTTTGTGATTTACCACTTACAGTCTTCTCATCACTTACTTTCTTAATTCTTACCCTAACTCCTTAATTAAGATAGAGCCAGTAAACATTCTTTGATCAATTCACAGCCTGACAAAACCTGGTGCTTAAGAACAGGTTAAATCAATAAAGACTTTCTTCTTGCACTAGAAACTTTAGGATGCATTGGAGTCACCTGGGAGACTTCTTGAGTCAGTCTGAAGGACTCCACCCTTAGAGGTCCTGATTTAGTAGGTCTGGATTAAGGGCGAAAAAGTAATTTTTCCAGCAGGGCCCAGGTGACGCTCAGGCCTCTGGGAACCACATTTGAAAACCTCTGCCTTCTACTAAGATCCTGGTGTCTGAAGAGGGACTTACTGTATTTAGACAAGTGTGGCCAATCACATTTGATATCATCAAGCTCAGAAATAGCACAAATGTAACACACATGTAACCAAAGATTAAGGGAGTAGAGAGGAGGATAAATTCTATTTCATCAAAATCCACAGAAGCTAAAACCAGCTCAGCGCCTCCAAAGCCCTTATTTACTGTCAACAGAGAAGGTTACATGAAATGGAGGGAAATGATCGTGTACAAAGGCCAAACCTCATTTCTATGGATTTCAAAATCAAGTAATAATGAGGCCCAGAAAATCTGCAACTTTTTTTCATGGGAAAGCTCCAGAAAAGGAACTGAATTTGTTTCTTTATGTGTCAAATAGCAAAATCATCTCTACCTCCTCCTAGAAGATTTTTCCGATTGCTGGAGGCAGAGATCAGTATTTCCTCCCCTGGCTTTTGTAGTGTCCATACTATTTAGGTAATATTTATGTTACCTGTCTGTGTGTCTCTATACTTGGAACTCATAGTAGAAATAATCATTCTTTTATCTTTGTGCCTGATTTCAGGGGTTCTCACAGTGTTATATATATATTTGTCACATAATATACACTGAAATAGCATGATGAAACTTGCTCTTTCTCTAATACACCTTTATTTCTATTATAAGGTTGAGTGTTAAATACGCATAAGGAATTGAATTGATAGCAGGTAGGAATTGGCATCATGTTATTGCAAATACAGGATATCATATTTACATGAAAATAGCATTTCTTCCTTGCACAATATTCAGTAGCTTGTTGAATTCATGTATGAAGAAAAATTAAAATTTATTAAAAATGTTCCCAAATAAAAATATCAAATATTGATATGAGTGATTTTAATAATAGGGTGCATTTACATAACACTATGTAGCAATAAAATGAATGAAATATAAATATAGCCAGCCCTCATTTGCTGACTTATTGATGCAAATTCCCTACTTGTTGAAGATTATTTGTAGCCCCCAAACAAATATTTGTGACTCCTTCGTGATCATTTAAAGACATGTGCAAAATGGCAAAAATCTGAGTCATTTAACACCAGGCTGCTCTATCTTCTTATTTCAGCCATTTTCCTCTAAACAAGTGTCCCTTTCACAGTATATTCAATGCCTCACTTTCCTCACATTTGTACCTTTTGTTGATTATTGTTAATTTTTTTAAATATTTATGCATACAAGCTGGAGTGTAGGCCAGAGGTGTGGGGGGTGAGAGGATTCACCAGACACAGAATTGGGAGCAGAATAGGCAGATAGACCGAAATACACTGCTGAGGGGAGCAGCGGGTGAGACAGGAGAGGTCTGCTGCGCCATGTGGGAATCTCCCTGGCTAGCGATCAAACTTGTGCTGCAGTGGCTCTGAATAGTTTCATAGTGCTGCGCTTAACCCATTGCGCCACCAGGGAGGCCCTGATTATTGTTTAAAATGGTCCTTGCTTTGCAACCATCCTAGACCAGCAGGTTCACTGTTCAAGCAACCTGAAGGAGAATTTGGGGACCCTTAGCATCTTTTTCACAGGGTTAATGGTGAAACCAGCCAGTAGGGAGGCAACAACTTGAGCGTCCTGCGAATCTCTAGATGCTCTTTTCTCTGGGGTCCCTCCGGCGTTCTCTCTTCGTGTCTTCCTCTTATAGCCATTCTGCTTGAAGCCACTCTGTCTCTGAGTAACGACATCCTTATATCCCTGCCATCTAGGCTCAGTTGTGCACTCTTGCACATGTGTGTGCGCACACTCATGTGTCCATAGTTAGGCATGCATGCCCCATGCCCATGCACTTTCTATGTTAACACGATTAAGGCTGCCGGTGATAGCCACAGAGGCCAATGGTGTAAAAGCCTGACCAACTCACTTGCCCTGCAGTATCAAAGTGTTGTCTAGTATTCCTAAGTGCAGAAGGCTTTGTTAGACCATAGAAAGAAAATTGGTGTTAGATAAGGTTCAACCAGACTTGAGTTAAAGTGCTGTTGGTCATCAGCTTACCATTAATGAATCAGCAATGTATGTCAAGTAAGATGTCTTTAAACAAAACATACATATAGCAAGACACATAGTCGGTTAACAAAAATGCTTTGACCAAAGAGGCACCTAACCCTGTATTTCTCTGAGGAGCAACTGCTCAATATTATTGTAGCTAGTTCAGTGTTCATGGCGACTTTGTAGAGCACAAGAATCACTTGTACTTGTAACTAGACATGTAAATAATATAATTTTGAATGAAAAAGAAGCACAATCTGGAAGATTACATGGTGCCCACTTGAAAATTTCAGAAAGCAATTAAACCTAAACATTTTATTGTTGTTATTGTTTAAAGTATTAAGTTAAATCAAGTGAAAACAAAATTCTGCAGGGTCAGTACTTGTGGGGGCAGAGTTTGGGAATGGGTAGAAGGAAACTGGTAAGTGCCGCAATGGGTGATAGGTTTGTGAGTGTTAGTTCCTTTCTCAATATAGTTTAAATTGACATCAATAGATAGAGAGGTCATGCATATAAGACAACAATGCACCATAAATGAAGGACTACAAATAAATCATTGCTCTGTCCACTAAAATATTGGTTTATTTTTCATACCCCAAAATTTATAGCCATTTCAAAACTGAGGGGAACTGGTTCTAGGTATCCCCGAGGATACCAAATCCATGGATGTTCAACTACTTTATCTACAATGATGTGGTATTTGCATATAACTTATGCAAATGGTCTCATATGCTTTAAATAATCTCTGTGTTACTTATAATATCTAAAATAATGGAAATGCTATGTACATAATGATGAGAAAAATGTACATGTTTGGTACAGATGTAACCATGAGAGACCTAACTAGCAAGTATATAGTGTGGGTCTGTGGTTGATTGAATCCCTGGGTTCAGAATCAGGGGGTACCAGGGGCACACTCTCTGTAGAGAATGAATGCCTACATATTCTGTATTATGTCCCATATAAGCAAGTACTTCCCCCCTAAACCCAGTCTTCTGAATGAGACTCTGAGATAGGAAATCCCATAAACAACTGGAGAGAGCATTGCCACAGACAGAAATGACAAGTTCTCAAACTTTGAGACCAGTGCCTGGATTGCTCAGGTTATTCCTGACAGTTCAGACACTCAATGTATGGACGTGAGACTCTGGAAAGGTCACAGGAGCGCAGATATCACCGTGGGATTCGACGCGTCCCTTACCCCAGTAGTCAAATATGCAAAGAGGAGGAATAATCACCCTAACTGATAGCGCAAGCACAGATGAGGAAGCCTGAGTAAATCTAGCATGGTTTTCAGCTGTAGTTTAGAATTAGAGTGACACTCACTGAAGTGCTATTCGTGTTGAGAAAGATGTAGAAAATGGAAGGTTTTTTTTAAAGATTTATTTATGCATACAAGCTGGGGTGCAGGCCAGAGGTGTGGGGTGGTGAGAGGACTCACCAGAGACAGTGGGGAGCAGAACAGGCAGATCGACTGACGTACACTGCTGAGGGGAGCAGCGAGTGAGGCAGGAGAGGTCTCCCGTGCCATGTGGGAATCTCCCTGGCTGGGCATCGAACCGGCACTGCTGCAGCTCTGCCGCTGCCGCCAGCTCCACAGCGCTGCACTTAACCTGTTACACCACCAGGGGGGCCTGAAAATGGAAAAGTTTTTAACAGGTGAGTGCTGGTTTTCCATGGTGGTTAAGCCTTGAAAAACCTGGAGAGAAGCTAGAGTAACTGGACTGGGGAGAGGCAAGTTCTGTAAAGTGACGCAGTGCACCCTGTTAAATGAGGTGTCAAAGTGTGTCTCGCGGGAGGGTGGCCTTTGATGTCTGACTGGTATAGCAGTTTCCTCCCAGTAGTCCATAATGCAGGTGATGTGTGTAAGGCACGTGGCTGGAGCGTGCAGATGACACGACCTCCTCAGGCTGGTCCGCACTGGACTCCTATGGTGGGACTGAAACAAATGTCTGAGACGCAAGCGGCATTTAATCCCACACTTGGTTTGATTCACTAACGCTATTGTCTTTCCCTTTTCTATTAAGAAATTAGCAGAAAGTAGCTGGGCCCAAATGCCACAATATGTTGGATCAATTTAAGCGACAGAATAGATCACTGGGATATCTTTTGTCAAATGGAGCCATTCGACTTGCATATTAAAGTATTTCTGTTTTGCAGGTGTAAGTGATATATTGTCTACTATTACGCAAAGGGTCACCAGGTAGGCAGGAGCAAAGATGGGATGGCAGGGGGAGATGGCAGATGCGTTGTTGCCTGTGCAGCTTATATTTCATCAGCGTCATCTTGTTTTGTTAAGGGGGGGTACATTTTCTTTTTTTTCCTAGTAGGTTCTAGGTGCATTCTCAAGGTTGTTCATCCGTGAACTCCGAGAGTCCCCCTTCTGTTCTTCACCCAAATTTGCCATGACAAAAGCAAACACCCACTTTATCTAGCTACTCATATGGATCCTTTTAAAAATATTTATTTATTTATTTATGAATACAAGAGCTGGGGTATAGACCAAAGTTGTGGGTGGGGGGGGGGGCTAAAGGATTCACCAGAAATGGAGTGGGGAGCAGAATAGGCAGAGCCACTGAAGTACACTACTGAGGGGAGCAGCTGGAGAGATAGGAGAGGTCTGCTGCGCCATGTGGGAAGCTCCCTGGCCAGGGATTGAACTCAGGCTGCAGTGGCTGCAGACAGCTTCATAGTGCTGAGACTTAACCCCTTGCACCACCAGGGAGACCCCTCATATGGAAACTTTTTTTTTAAAGATTTATTTATGCATACAAGCTGGGGCGTGGGGCAGTGAGAGATTTCACCAGAGACAGCAGGGAGCAGAATAGGCAGATCGATGGAAACACACTGCTGAGGGGAGCAGTGGGTGAGGCAGGAGAGGTCTGCCATGCCATGTGGGAATCTCCCCGACTGGGCTTCGAACTTGCATCGCTGCTGCCGACAGCGCCACAGCACAGCGCTTAATTGCTGCGCCACCAGGGAGGCCCTCATATGGACACTCTTGAGTGTAAGCTTTTGTTGATCTTTCTGCTTGAAAATCATCCTCCAGGCACACACCCTCTCCCTCTATTAAGGCTGGAGCTATTTTCCACCCTTGCCTGTTTTTCTGTGTCATGTCAGGTCTGGTTTCTGGTTTCCTACTGTCTTTTGCTATATAGCGCATGGACGGAACAGCTGAGTAGTTATGTCAGTGTGAGGGCAATTTTACCTCTGGGGCCCTCCTTGCATACAGGTGACTAACTCAGGCATTGCCTGGGCGGGACTGGCTCTGTGACTCTCCACTGGCAATGCAGCAGGCAGCTGAGTCACTGGCTAATCTGACAGCTTGGCAGTGTGTCTAAGAAGGGTGGGTGAAATGGAACTCTGGTCATCCTGTCTCCAAAGGGCTTGGCTCCAGAGTTTGAGTGACCACAAAAGTCCTAGAGTTGGTGGGGAACAGGGAAAAATGTGCTCAATGGAGCTAACTTGGGACCAGGAGCTAAAGACATTTATGCATCCTTTTTCTTATGTTGAAGTGGTATTTCTTTACTAATTCTCATATCTGTATATTCTGAAGACCAGTAATATTAGTAACGATTGCTGTCGCTTAATGAATTAATGACTGGCTTTTCTATGCCCTTGGAAATTAGCCAAAAAATAAGCAACAGTGAAACTGAATGCACTTAGAACAAGTGGAAGTGTACAGAAACAAGTTGGTAACACCAGCAGATTGTGCCAGAATTGATATTTTCTGTTACTGTTTATTCCAATTTGGGCAATATAAGTACCCTACAAGGTAGATTCATAAGTTTTTATGTGCTTTTAAGTAATTTTCCATGTCACCGATTTTCTTGTTGTTGTTTTCCTATGTTTTATTGTCTTCACATTTCTAATTTACTTCCAGCTGAGTTTTTTTTTTTTTTTTTCCTTTGCTATTTGCAGTCATGGAAAGATGCTCATTTAGCTTGCTTTCAAGAAATACCCTATGGTTGGACATTTTGTTTCTTCTGATGAATCTTTTATTATTGTCATTTAGGCTGTTCAAATTTATATACTTATTCAAAACCTAGAATGTCTACTTTAGAATAGGGAACTAAGACTGGTTGGAAACTGATCTGGCCCCTTTCCTTATTGCAGTTGCAAAAGCAATGACCACCTACTAAGCACTTAACCCTCTGGGAGGGGGTTAACCCTCTGGGAGTCTCCCTGAAAGGCAGGGATCCTTGCTTTCATCACACTTACAACCTAGTAGCGAGAGACAGATCGGAAATCAGTAAACACATAAACAACATCAATGTAGAAATTTCACAAAGGAAATCAAGCAACATAATGTGATAGGGGGTGGCTCGGTGTAAACAATTAGACTGTGGGTGGGAGGAGGAGAATGTGCTGGTTATGAACAAATTAGGGGCAAAATATCCCAAGGACAATTAGATAGCAGTTTATCTGGAACAGGGGTTTTTATAGGAAGAAATATAAAAGAAGTTTAAAAAAGTAGATGGGGAGAAATTCATGATGTCACTGTAAAACAGTGTTATAAGTTGAATTGAGTCCCCCCAAGGATATTAAAACCTTAACCCCAATAACTTTGCTTGTGGCCTTGTTTGGAAATAGGGTCTTTGCAGATGATCAAGTGAAGATGAGGTCACTAGGATGGGCGCTCACCCAATATGATTGTGACTGTATGCATAGGGCAAATTTGTACTCAGAAGGGAGAATGTTATGTGAGTATGAAGACAGAAACCAGGGTGATGCATGTAGTACCAAGGAACACCAAAAGTTGTCAACAAACCACTGGAAGTCAGAGGAGAGGCAAAAACTGATTCTCCCTCACGGTCCTCAGCTGGAGTCAGCTTCCCCTATCTACACCAAACTCTCCCACTCCCAACCTCCTGAGCTGTGAGACAGTCTATTTCCATCGTTTAAGCCACATTACTGTAGTTCTTCATTTTAGTCATTCTAGCAAATTAATGTGGGCAGTGACCCCAAATCCACAGTGCATCTCGGCAAGTGTCATGGCCTCAGAAAGCTTCCCAAACGACCCTTGGACAGTCAATATGATTCAAGTGAGTTTGCAAAGCAGATGATACCCACAGAACAAACACATTTGGTGCTTTGTTTTGTTGATGGAAAATGGGAAGCCCTTTGAAAGTTTTAAGGGTATATAAAATATTCTGATCTACGTTTTGAACTCACTTCCAACTTAAGTGTTGCGATACCCACTCCGTTCCTGTCTACCTTGGCAGGGATTTCATATTCTCCCAGGTCCTGCTTTCTTGGTCTGTCTCCTCCTGTTACTAGAAACCACCTGAGATGATAGCAACTGTCTCTTGTCTTCTGACCCTGGAACATCTTTTCTAGATCGGGAGTAGGTGCTCGTTACTCAGTCATTTGGTAAATTTCATTATCTTCTTTTCACTGTAAAATAATTTCACATTTACGGAAAAGTTTCAATACTCCTTTCTCAATGATTCACAAATTGTTTGCATTTTGCCACATTGGTTTTATTTTCTTCTTCTCTCTATATAAACATGCCATTATTTTTCCTGAACCATTTGAGAGCAAATTGCACTCATCAAGTCTCTGCTTTTGAAAGCTTTTATACATATTTTCTAGGAGCAAAGCATTGTCCTATGTAATCACAGTAGTTATAAAAGTTAGGAAATTAAACACTAATAAATACTCTTATTTACAGCCAATATTCAAATTTTCCACTTTCTTCTATTTAGAATTTTTTTCCACATCAGGATTCAATGCAAGTTCATCCATTTAATATACTTGTTATGTCTTTGTAAACTCTTTTAACCTGGAAATGTTTCTTATCCTTTCGTCTTTCAGCATATTAATATTTTGAAGATTGCAGACCAGTTATAGTATAGAGCAGTCCTCAATTTGGTGAGCCTAATGCTTTCAAATGATTAAATTTAAGTTACACCTTTTGTAGGCAGAAAATGTTACAGGTGTAATTAAATGTCCTCCTCAATGTATGACAATAAGAGGCACAGAATGTCACTTGATTTGCTCATTTGGGGTAATTTTAACTTGATTTCTTGGTTAAAATGATGACTGTCATGTTTCTTTACTCAGTTATTACTTTTCCTATAATTAATAAAGTGATGAGAAAGTTTAAGACCTTACAAATATTATGTTCCTCATGAAATTTTCAGAGACTAGTTGGACCATTCATTGTCAATTTCTGTACAATTACACTGTTACTATGGTGAATGTGCATTGGTCATTTTTGTTGTGTCATTGGTTCTACAGTTATTAGCTGGTCTTATGCCTTACCTTTCCCCCAAGCATATGTATATTTATCCATTTTCACTAGGAGCATGTATTCTTATTTTTTTCCCCAATGGATTATAACACATCAGCATCATTATTTATGTGAATGCTCAAATTATATTAGATTTGCCTTGCCTTCCAGGAACCACTTAAATCTGGATCCTTTGTACTTTTTACATGTCTAACAAGATATTGCAGTTTATCTTGTATTCTCTTTCCTCCTTCCAGGAATTAGTCCTTTTCTTAAAGGAACTTTACTTCCCTTTAGTGAGAAACGATAGCTTGGATACCCAGAACTGAGTCCAATGGGTTAAATTCATCCTTAACCATTCCAAACACTACTTTACACTTTTAATTTATATTATTCACTATATGCTGGTGACCTGTAACTTTTGCCAAGAGTCCCTTTTTTTTTTTTAAAGATTTATTTATTTATACATAGAAGCTGGGGTACAGACCAGAGACGTGGGGCGGCAAGAGGGTCCACCAGAGACAGAGTGGGGAGCAGAACAGGCAGATCAGAAATACACTGCTGAGGGGAGCAGCGGGCGAGGCAGGAGAGGTCTGCCGCACCATGTGGGATTCTCCCCGGCTGGGCTTCGAACTAGCATCACGCGCTGCTGACAGCTCCACAGCGCAGTGCTCAACCGCTGCGCCATCAGGGAGGCCCAAGAGTCCCTTTTAAAAATTTTCTGTAATCTACTGTGGATTTTCTTCTCCCTCAGTCTTCTGTTTTTTTTTTAATTATCTGAAAATATTTATGTGGAGGTAACTTCTGTCTGCTTCTCAATTCTTCCTCTTTGTCAACAAGTCTGCCATTTCCACTTTATATCTTTTTTTACTCTTAAACATTGACCTTCTCTTTTGTGTCTTGGCGAAATATGCCCTGCCTCTCTCTTTTTTTTTTTTTTAATATATATTTTTATTGTTATTTATGTCTTTTACATTTTGCATTCCCCTAGGGTAGCCCACCACCAATTCACCCGTGATCCATCTCCATGGTCCCTTGTGCTCTTTTCTATTCCATTTTGTGCCCTTTCCCTTCCCTCCCTCCGCCTCCCTCCTCCCCCCTTCGCCCCCCACTGATTGTCTCTCTCCCACCTGGCCTCCCTATAGTCCTGTTATAAGTGAAACCATTCGATATTTTTCTCTTTCTTTCTGGCTTATTTCACTGAGTATGATCCCCTCTAATTCCATCCATGTCGCTGCAAATTGCATGTGTTTATCTTCTTTCCATGCTGAATAGTATTCCATTGTGTATATGTACCACATCT
>PVIJ01002399.1:0-33653 GCA_004024925.1 Scalopus aquaticus | reverse complement strand
AGGCTAACCCTACCATCTCATGAATTCATTTTCTCTTTCTCCCCAGTGCTCCCTCACCAGTTATTCCTTTTTCTTCTACATTTTTCCATCTCTCCTTATCCACCTTTCTTATTGCCTATAAGTTGTCGGGTTATATATGCTTGAAAAATGTCTTATCTAACCTACAACATTTGGAGAAAGCAGCCTAAATTTGCTTTGCTTCACTATCAAGAGTTTGAAAGAATAATCTATATTTTCTGTCTCCATTGTCATCACACACGCACTCTGTTTATTGGCAAATATCTCAACCTTTAACTCAATTTCCTCTCTTTTAAGTTATCAATGACCGTAAAATTACTCAGTATACCCTGCTAAAGGAATGAATACTTTTGAAGGAAAAATATATAAGAAAAAAAATATGTGAGGACTTGGCATTAAACATGAGATGTTAGAAATGATATTTAAAATGAGAATTATTATTATTGCAAAACATGGTCTCTGATGTTTATCCATGTGGTAGTTAAATAAACTATGATATATCATTTATTTACAAAAGGAAAATGCACTCTTTCCTTATAGGTATGTTCTAAATACCAAATTTATAAACTATGAAGCATTATATATAAGTAATTATTAACAGACAATAAAGAATACATCATAATTCTGCATTTAGCTATAAAAAAATCAGTGAAGTTAGTGATATTAGCTGGTTAAAAACAAATACTTACCAGTATTTACACATCTTCATAACCTCCTTCCCATCTTCTTTATACATCTCACTTTTCTCTTGTGCCTTTATGTAGTTATACTACAAAGTCAGTCCTCAGCTTTCTCTGATTGCCTTCTGCTCTTTTACCTTCTTAGCTATGATATATTATCTTGGGTCCAACCATGTTGGGAGAAGATTTTCAGTTATGATCTTCTCTTCAGACTTCTTTCCTCAACTAATGCTCTACATTTCTCATTGCCTGCTGGGCAAATTAATTTAGGGAGATTTACTAGGCTTGAGTTGATTCAAGCTCAACAAACACTAGCCCACTTTTCTTTCCATATAAACTATGCAAACTATTTGAGAAAATCCCAAGGATTCTCTACAGAGAACACCCAAGTCTGCCAGCAATAATATAGACTGTCTCTGGAGAAAAGGAGATAGGTTTTATCCTTGTTTATGTTGCTGTATTTTGAATTCCTGGCAGATCTGTGTGCTTCTTAGTAGAATTATAACTTTTTACTTGATTTCACTATTAAATATGAGTAATACTGCTGTTAGACTGTTAGTTTTTTTGATTATGGTAAAATACACAAAACAATTTATTATCTTAGCCACTTTTAAACAGGTAGTTCATTAGTGCCAAGCATATTCATATTGTTAAACAAAAATATCCATAACTTTTCACTGAACAAAATTGAAACTGTATCCATTAAGCAATTTTCCCATTGTTCCAAGTTAGATTTTTTAAAAATATCAGTGCTTGTCTTCTCATGCTTTACAATTGCTAATGGAGTTATTACAGTAGTTTTTATACTGGTAGATGCTCAAGACATTTGAAATTACCAAATCAACAAGCATTATATGATCACCTACTATATACTCAGCTCTATATTATGCAGTGGTGGCTAAAGGGAGAAGGTAAAAACAAAATGGTGCCATAGAACCCTCAAGGATTTTCAGAATTATTTGAAATTCAGTTTAAAATAAGTAATAAAAATACAGCACAATAACAACAATAAAACATTTTTGTTGCATATCACTGCTATAATAGATGGTGCATATAGATGCTAGGAAAGTGCAGAGTATGTTTCACAAGGGAGAGAGCTTTGATGGCAAAGGAATTTTGTATTTTTTCACTAAAATATTCCTAGTTCTTAAAATTATTCGATAAATATTAAATATTTATTAAATGATTGAATGAAGTGACATCTGAGCTGGGTTTCATTGTAATAATAGTCGTCTACAGACCAAATTATAAGAAATGAAGTTTAGGAAAACAGAAACACAAAAAGAATAGAAAAAAAAATCACATATGGGCAATAGTAAAGCTAGGTCTGATAACACTACCAAGGTATATAGAAGAGATAAAGAGTAGCTATGTTAGGAATTGAAGGAGGGAGGGTGGGAGGAAGAGAGGAAGGGAAACTGACCTCCTTGATGATCTTATTTTCTCTCCTTTCCAAAAGAGTAGGAAGATAGAATTCTGGTTTTAGAGACTCATTTAGAAGTGTTTGTTCAAGATGTACCCAAAGGAAAAAAAGGGTGGGAGGTGAGCTTGAGATTGGAAGACAGAAGCAAGTCAACTCTAAAGGAAAAATAGTGTGTAAGGCATGGGTTCAGTGACCTGCAGGAAACTTCCCGGAGTCCCATCTAACATCACACTGAAGTTAAGTGATCTCATAGACAAGAGCAGTAAGAAGTGTCTTAGAAGGCTGGGCCAATGCCCTTATCTCCCTTCCTTAATAAGAGCTACCTCGTGCAACAAGAAGAAGTAGGATGTCTCCTGCATTTGAATCTGCCAATGGCCCCTTAGCAAAGACTACTGTGGACCAAAGTTGAGGGTTCTTTCTGAAGATTCTTAATTGTGTGAGAACCCCCTGCCCAACATAAATTTTTCATTGTGCTATGCATTTGATGGAAAGAAAACATTAAATAACTTGTAGTACATTTTAGACAGGCTGAATGGATAGGTGCTTAGAGTATGTTACAGTTGATATGGATAACTTAAAGACAGAGTATATTGTTTTACCCTATACTGTAGAATTAAAGGCTGAACAAAACAATAGAAGGGATACCTACATCAGCATTGCAGTCCATGCTGTTAAGCGATCAATTGTTAGGATTAGACTCAGGTTATTAAAGGAATTTCCAAATTGGAGATTAGAAGAGTAAAAAATATCTAGAAAAATGCCCCAAGAAGGAAGAGTTGGAATAGGATGGAAAGGAGGAGCAAGGTGTAAGCAAGTGTGTAAGCAAGTATAACATGAAGCAACTGTTTCATGTTATATGCTAATTCCACTTGGAGGAGCGCCTGGATTGAACATGAATTTCTGGGTGTGTCTGTGAGGATGTTCTTGAGTGACATTAGCATGAGAACTGAGATGGAGTAAAGCAGATGGCCCTTCCGAAGTTTATGGGCATCACCTAATCTATTGAGGGCTTCAATAGAATGAAAGTTGGAAGGAGAAGGGATTTACCACTATTTTCTTATCTAAGCTAGGACATCTTCTCATGCTCTCCTATAGAATTTACATCATCGGAATCCCTAGTTCTCAAGTCTTTCAACTCAGACTGATTTATACCATTTGCTTTCCTGGGGCTCCAGGTTTCAATTGACATCCTGGGACGCCTCAGTTTTCACTGTAACATGAGCCAGTTCCTCTGACTCTCTTCTTTCCTCCCTGCTCTCTCCTATGTAGTTGCATACAGATATACCCTATTATGTACATATCTGCATATTTATATATCATAATAACCTATTGACCTGTTTTTATGAAGACCCCCCTCACTAATGCAGATGTTTTTTCTGAAAGTGGGCCAACTGACAAGCCTTTGTCCACTTTCTCATTTTGCCCCACTTGAGGTCACACTCAAGCCTCGTGATGTTGTAGTGCTTTCAGTACTAGGAGCCTGGGGTTGGACTACTCAATGCCTTTTGTTTTTCAGGTTAAACATCTCAACTATCTCTAGTATCATTTTAGTCATAATAATAATATCATTTCCACAGAGGAGCATCATGAGGCCTCATTAGTACCTGGAGAGAACTCTGTGATCTTACCAGGAAAGGAATGCAAAGGTGATTCAAACTGAGGACCGAAAATGAATGAAGAGATTGCTCAGTCATCAGTGGGAGGAGGCATGGATACATCTATGCGGATTCTGTCCAAGGTCAGAATTTTACAGATTATATTTTCCCCATTGGAATAGGGCCTTTTCATTTCAGCAATTTGAGAGGCAGCCGGCTACTGTGGAAAAGATGGGTACTATGAGGAGTGGGTTCTAATCCAAGTCAATCTATGACTATGTAGCAGCACAAAAATAAATCAGTCAACTCATAGCTTTGGCCAGAGTTTACTCTTCTATGAATTGGTTAGACTGACCCAAAATGACTTCTAACTTTTTTTCAACTCCAGCATATTTATTCAAGTCCTTTCATTTGATAAATTCCATTCAATCACTATCTACTGAGTAGTTTCAATGTGACAGGCATTTTGGTAGTTTCTGCCCCTTTGCACAACTTCAAAGGCACCTCCCCATAGAATACAGTGTAATCATTTGCTAGTAGTGTGGCACACTGTGACATCAGATACTCAATTATTTAAAGCAAACTATTAAAGACAATAGAGATGAAAACAACTGCATCGGTAGGGAGAAAACCAAAGCTTTTCCCGTGAGCTAATATCTGCAGTGGATTTTGAAGATGGATAAAAGTTTGCTAGTAGGTAAAGTGGATTAGGGAGAGGTGTGGGGAATGTATTCTAGCAAGAGAGAAGAGACTGTACGAAGGCATGAAACATAGGCACATATTTTCTAGAACAGAAGGTTCAAGGGGCCATGAAGATGACAATCCAATGTGCTCACTATATAAATGTGAATTTTTTATCCTCCCATGCCCCCAAAAGCTGTGGTTATTTCTTATTTGCAGTCAAGATTTGTTCAACATCTCTGTATCACAAGATCCAAAGAAGATGATGAAAGCTATATAGAATCAAGCACAAACAGTGCCAGTTAAAGCCTGCTTTGCATTTTCTGGCATGTTTAAATAAGAAGAATGCAGGATTCCTGTGAAGGCATATAACCTCAGGACTGTGAGTGAGCTTTATGGAGGAAATTCAGAGCATCTATGTGTGGCTTCTTTCAGAACTTGTCACAAAGAACTGCAAATAAGGAGAGCAGAAAAGCCAGCCAAGCCCTCTCTAAAATTATCCCTGTCATCAGAAACAATTAATACTATGTACAGCACAGTATTGTTCGAGGAATAAGAGCCAAAAGGCATTTAGGGAGATTTGCAGATCATATAATTTTGTAACTGGAGTTTATGGTTCACACTGGTTAGTGTGTCAAAGCTTAATTGGTGAGAGGATTTGAGGGGGTCCAAATGAATCTCTTTAAGTGGTTCAAACAACATTACTAGAGGAAGATGATTTATGTTTATCACATTCTTGGGTAATTTGTATCTTTCATTTCTATTTGGAGCTATGTAGTTGATCTGGGTCAATGGAACCCTCCAGTATGTGTCTGTGTGTTTGCACATGAAGGCTTACATGCACATGTATAAATGCATGCCTGTAAGTGTGTGTGAACTCTTTCTCTTTCTGCAAAATGTTCTGTGGATACTGAGTAAATGTCAAACCATCACATCCTGGCAACCTTTTCAAGTTGAACTAATGGAACCTCAAATGAGTTTACCTACACTCCTTCACTCTTGTAAATCCTGAGTTCAATCACAACAGTCTTTATACATTTTAACAAAAGCAAAGACACAAAGTCATCTTGCAAGCAAAAGGCTAATGTAAGCAGAGAAAGAAAAAAAGAAAAAAAAACTTAGAAAAAATGTAATCTTCTGATAGGATAAGCTATAATATTTTCAACCAAAATTAGATCATTCCTACTTATCTGGCACATTCTTCTGTGTGATTGGGCAGAGAGGGAGTTCCAATTTCTCTACTACTAATCTTCAATCTAAATGAAACATCATGTATGGTTTATTGAAGCAGTGTCAGTACGTTCTTTATGAAGTGGGAATAAACATGCTTCATCCAGATTTTTGTAATGGAAATGTACCAGCCCCATTTTTTTGTTTTATTTTTGCATTGGAAGAAAAGGAGAGTTTTGGAAGGCAGTCTAATTCATTAACATATATATCCCCTGGATCCTGATTGACATTCAGTTTAATAAAAACTAAAAGCACTATTCCTTAGGTCCATAAAAAAAAAGAGAAGAGAAATAAGTATCTCTACTTTTTTGGTAGCTGAAAACGTGAAGCTTCTACAGGACAGACTAATTGTGAGGTCTTTGTGACTCTGGAAAGTGAGAAGTTCATAAATAGTCAGAAAGGTGAAATCTCCTATGTAAAAAAATGTTTTCTAAGCAGAATAAAAGTTTTCAGCAGCTTGTATTCCTGTGCAGTTAGCCAACTCATCAAGTCAGAATTCTAGTTAAAGCAAAACAAAAAGATCTCTTGTTAATTTAGGCCTAGATATTAAGGGAAACATCCTAGTTTTCTGAAGAAAACTACACCCACACACCTTCCTCCCCCAAAACTATTCTAATTAGACTCCCCAATGGTCAAGGAGAGTGTGCTGTAAATCTACTCTGAAAGACAAGCCGAACCTGAGCACTGACAACAGGATTTGCAGGGAGAAAGAGTGCCACCTACTGAATCACCACCTTCTCCATGTTTCTGTCAGCACTTTGATTTTCTTTGGAGTTCTACCAACCCTAGAGTGTGACCTTGCTTAGAAATGAAATCTGACCTCATTACAATGCAAGCTTAGCTTTCTGCAGGCACATTACAAAATCAGCCAGAACCCCTCATCTGCAGATTTCCCCCCAAATAGTGCACCACGAAGTGAAAGCTGCAAGAAAGACAAGCAAAAGGGCTCTGTGGAACGAAAACAGCAAGAACAGCTGCAAAAGGGGTTCGGGCATCTGTGTAATGAGATGTTTAGTCACTAAACACAACTATTTTATCTTAAGATAGACTCAAAATCCACTACACATGTTTATGTAAAGTCTTCTTTTTCTCAGTCTGAGGAAAGTGCCTGACTAAATGTTTTGTTGGATTGAACTTAATTGTTGACATCTGGAATTGGTTAATGTTAATATTAACCAAAGCATTTGACTAAAAAAAAAAAAAAGATCTGGGAGGAAACTCTCTTCTGAACATGTATTATATGACATTAGCATCAGTAATTAGCTAATTTAATGGAAAACCTACAAAAGTTATTAAAAAACTGGGTATCAAAATGTGACCAATATTGATTTTTAATTTAATCTTATGTAACTTATATTTTCTGAGTTATATATGCAGGAGGTACTATGCACATAGGAATTTCACATTACAAACATCAATTTATGTGTGTATATATGTATGAACATATATATGTACACATACACACATATATGGCTTATGGATTGACTGCTAAATACATTCCTATATTCTGAACTATGAGAACAACAGGAAGGAAAAAGTATAAAAATATTGACCGTATGTTTTTACCATTATATTCACTTTAGCGTTTCCCTTAAACATTATAGCATATAACTTATGTTTATTTGTGCCTTTTATTTCATCCAACTCTGACTGGCTAAAAGGAAGTATTCTGGGGAACACAGTTTCCAGAAGGAACAGTACAACCTAATGTAATACAAATAAGTGTAAAGATACATAGGGACATTCATTTAAGGGAGGACATTTTTAGAGACTTGCTTGTTTTGTGCAGATATCTTTGGTGTCTATAATAGAATGAAGAATTCAAAGAAATTATGTAGATTGGCCTTGGGAAATTCAAAGTATCAGCCTGCCTTGAGCTAGACTGAAGAGAAACACTTTAACAGAGCATCTTAACCCAATTAAATAGCTATCCCGAGGCATCTTGCTATAGTAAGTAATTGAAACCAATGACAAATGTTCTGCTTTCATAAAGGGCATAGAGTGTTAGAAAAGCCTAAACATTTTTGAGTTGTTATTACTTTTTTTTTCATTCTTTGAATGTGAAATGTTTGAAAATACTAGAGAGCAAATAACCTGAAAGCAAATATGGGGTGAGTGAAAGGGACATAGGAGGCACCCTAAAAGAGCTCCTGATGACCAGAGCTAGAACAAAATGAACGCGCTAAGCAGAGAGGGTGGGAGAGGGTGAAGCAAAGTCGTGGGGGCACGATGGAGTAGGGGAGCACCTTCAGCGCCTTGTGGTGCGTGTGGTGTGGTGACACACACTTGAAGGGTGGGATCCTGTACCTATAAAAGTTATTAAAAAACTGGGTATCAAAAATGTGAGCAATATTGATTTTTAATCAATATTGTAACCCAACGTTACCTCAATAAACATAAAAAACAAATAAATGATAATATAATATTGGATTATAAACTGGAGTCTCAAACATGTATTCATGCTGATATGAATAAATGAATAAATCAATGTATAAATAGACAATAGAGAAGAAAAGACAAATCCTCCTTCCAGATTATTTGTAAACTCCCATTTCTGAGTATAGGTTGAACTAGGTGACTCATTTCCACTGAGTCAAATAAATGAAGGAAAAAATATAACTTTGCAATAGTAAATATTTGCAGAATACAAATATTCTGGCAAATGCTACCTGTGATCAAGATCAATATTATCAGCATGCACCCCCTGGCATGGTGTGACAATGAGAGGACTCTGTGATTTACCTTCTAAAACTCATAGCCCCATTCTGATTATGAGACTGCATCAGGCAAATGACATTTTAGGAATATTCTAGAAAATATCTGACCTTCCACTGCTCAAAATGATGAAGGTCAGGGCCTCCCTGGTGGCTCAGTGGTTCAAATTTCAGCACTACTAAGCTATTGGCAGCCACTGGTGCCTGAGTTTGATCCCCAGCCAGGGAGCTGACCCACATGGCGCAGCAGACCTCTCCTGTCTCCCCGCTGCTCCCCTCAGCAGTGTATTTCCCTCGATCTGCCTGTTCTGCTCCTCGCTCTGTCTCTGGTGAACCCTTGAATGCATAAATAAATCAATCTTAAAAAAAAAAAAGAATAATGTACTATGTTGGTTTCCCTGTTTTGAAAATATAAGATGATGATGTAAAAAGATTACATCAGGAGAAAATGAAACTGGGTAAGTAAAATAAAGATATTCTTAAAATCATCTTTGTAACTTTTCTTTAAATTTGAAATGGTTCCAAAATAAAGTCTATTCAAAATATTTGAAGAAGATATTTTTGTGGGAACAAAGTTCATCATGTTTCTGGATTTTAAGATATATAGATATTGTGACTGCTTTGTACTTTTAAAATTATTTGCTGGATTTCATTGCTAGGCATGCTCCCATTAAGATTAATTTATTTGCAATATTCCTGTTTAAGGAAGTTACAAATAGCAGTATTATATCTAAGCAGATGAAATTGAGACTTTAATAGATAATATCTGGTAACAGATAATGTTGTTTGCAAAGGAAGTGGTAAAAAATGTTTCTGGATATATTTTGAAGGTGAAATGAGCAGATTTATTGAATTATTAGATAAATGATATGATAGAAATTGCTGATTGGAGGATTTTTCCATAGTTTGAGCCTGAGATACTACAAAGAGGTTCTATCATTAACTGAGAAAATATGTGTAATAACTGTACACAAAATCATAAAATAATGCTGAGATAGATTAAAGGTACCCTAAGGAAAATGAGATATATGCTATGTTCATGGTTCTGAAGACATGATAGCAATTTTCTCCTAATTGAACAAAATATTCAAGATTCAATATATTAATCAAAATTCCAGCAAGCTATATTCTCGACATCTGCAAGTTAATTCTAAAATCCTGATGTAATAAAACGTAAAGAATCTCAAAAAAGGAAGAATCTCAATAATGTCAAGACTGATTATAAAGCTATAGTAATCAAGACAGTTAATATTGGTATAAAGATAAATAGATATTGGTATAAAGATAAATAATGGAACAAAATAGAGTTCAGAAAAGATCCACACACATGGAAAGTGGTTTCTAGAAAAGGTATAAAATTAGTTCAGGGAGAAATGTCTTTTCAAAAAATTGTGCTGAGCAATGGATATTCACAGGATTCATTATGAACATCAATTGATACCTTGCAGTATATACCAAATTAACTAAAAATGGGACATGAGTCTATATGTAAAATTTAAAATTTCTAAGGAGACAAAACAAAGGGGGAAATCTGTAACCTTTAAATATGCAAAAGTTTTTTTTGTAAGGAACACCAAGAGCATGATCCATAATAGAACAAACTGATATATTAAAATTCATCAATAGTACAAAAAAATAAAAAAGCCATGGGGCCTCCCTGGTGGTGCAAAGGGTTAAGTCTCAGCACTATGAAGCTATAGGCAGGCACCACAGCAGGAAAGCTCCCAACCAGGGAGCTGACCCACATGGCACAGCAGACCGTTCCTGTCTCTCCCACTGCTCCCCATCAGCAGTGTATTTCAGTGGATCTGCCTGCTTTGCTCCCCACTCTGTCTCTGGTGAATCCTCTCACCCCCTCATACCTCTGGCCTACACCCCAGCTCTTGTATGCATAAATAAATAAATATTTTAAAATAAGCCACTAATATTCCTTAAAGGACATTGCTCAGACAATGAAAAGAGAAAATGCAAGCTGTGAAAACGTTTGCCAATTATATACCATTAAAAAACTGCCTACACCACACCTACCACATCTGAAGAGGTGTGAACCTATAGCCCTAAATAACAATGTTGTAATCCAGCACCTAAATGTAAAACAATATAATTTTTAAATAAGGCAGTCTATATCATATAAATAAGTCTCCAAACTCAATAACAAGAGAACAAACAACCCAATAACAAGTGGGCAAAAGCTTTGAATGAATATATCACCCTGAAAATAAATAAGGATGCTAAATAACCATGTGAAACAATACTCAACACCATTAGTCATTAGGTACATTGAAATTAAAACCACAATGTGACACAATTGCACATACATTAGAATTACTAAAATGTAAAAGAATGAAATATGAAATATGAGCACACATAGCAAATGAAATTAATGTTCTGCTATCAATAACGTAAAGTGCTAAAACCAGTTTGGAAAAAAGGTGCCAATTCATGACAAGTAAACATGTAATTCGACTCTTAGGCATTTATTTAAGTCAATTGAAAACATAAATTCACATATAGAATTGTATTTGAATGTTTTTAGCATCTTCATTTATTATAGTTAAAAACTGGAATTTATCCCATCTGGGGTTAGTGGATAAGATATAGTCATGCGATGGACAAGTACTCAAAAATAAATGGACTCAGTTATGGATACACAAAAGACATGGCTGAATCCCAAATAAAGTTATGCCGAGTGAAAAAAGAGAGACAAAGATGTAGACTATATTCTGTTTGTATATCAGAATTGTATCAGGGATTGTCCTGTGAGGGATGACATATGCCCAAGGAAATTTTGGGTAGTGATAAATATACTCATTATCTTAGTGGTATTGGTTTCACAAAGAGAAGTTTATGCTAAAATTTGTCAAATAATGTTTATACACACACACACGATTATTTGTCAGTCTTATCAATAAATAAAGCTGAAAATTAGGAGTGAAGTGAAAATTAACCAGGCTATAACAAAATAATTCTTAAGAAATCATCAAATGTCCCCTCCTTTCAAAAGATCTGATAAATAGTAGCTAAATAAACAGAAAACATACATTTTTGTCCTTCTAGTGGTATGAAGGCTGATTTCCCAAATACAGCAGAATTATTGAAAAGACAATAGGGAGAACATAAATCTCTTTTTCGTTTTAAGGGAAAAGTATTTTAGTTCTGAATAAATGAGTTACCTGCATATAGTGCTCAGAGCTTTCATCAATAAGGTTGTGCATAATAAGTTAAAGAAAATCTACTTTTTCCCAATTAGCTAATAAAATAGTTCCCTGTTTCTGAAAATGTACTAAAACAATAACTGAGGAGGATCATTTTTATTAGAGAGATTGTTCACTTTACAAGAAAGTTCACAGAGGAATTATTGAAATATCAAAGTTTACCAGTGCATTCAACTGTTAGTTACCAGATCGTTAACTACTTTATAGGATGAGGTAGGCTGGGGAGAAAATGAAGTTAATATACAAGAATAGAGTGTTGGAGCTACTTTGAATTGACGCTACACCAGATATGAGAGTTTAAGATCTTGGGAAAAAATACATATCAATGGAAAAAGTATAAATACTTAGCAAAAGGTACTATTAGCAAAAGGTAATATTACAACATTCTAAGACGATATCCATCAATGATAGAGTGTGATGAGGGTGCATGTATAAAGGATATCTGGATCAAAGATATAACTAAGGTAAGATTTGGCAAATTGAGTATGTGTCCTATGTAGTTTAGCATATTCATTTAAAATCCACCAATGCTTTTCATACCAAAAATAGCATAGATGAGGAAATTTTTTGAGCAGTATCTCAAATGTAGCACAGCATTTTCCCAGACCTCCTTAAACTACCTTTCCTTGTCAAATATGTCTCCATGGAACCAAAGGGAAATAGAGAAGATGAGCCAAGGTCATTTCTCTTATCCTCATTCACTATTGTGATATCGATTAAGTGATGTGTGAAACGATGTTGGGTGTGGATCTGTGACCTCAGTAATCTTTAAAATTATGATATGTGGGCATAGTTTTCTATTAGATGCAAGTCAGAAAAATCAAACCAGTGCCAGTCTTTTGTTTCATTTGGTAAACGTGTGGGTATATCTGTGACACAGATACACAACAATTATTCTCCTGGGTCTTAAGGCTCCTACAATGGTCCCACTATGTATTAATAAGAAGAGCCAGGAGGAATTGCATCTCAATTCACAAATAAATCTTTTCAGAAATTATAAATTTGAAACAAGCAAGCAGACAAACCCATACGCACACTTTCCTTAATCTGAGGTACCACTGACAATTTCATTGGTTAGATGCAGTCCCAACATGCACTGATGGTGAACGACCAGTAGCACAGAATGGCATGCTACCCACTCACTCCCCAAACACTGGCATGTGCCATGGGGTCCTTTCCTATCACATCAGTCATCATTCTCTTTCCTGTTGGGAACCATCTTTTTATCCCTCTGCAAATGTGTCATTGCCGTGTCAGAGCAGTATTTTGTTCTGCTCATCCAGTTAATCAGCATTTAGCAAGGCTTACCTAGGTTACAAGGAGACAATGGTAAACGAAAATATTCCTGTCCTTATGAAGCTTTCAGTAGGTGCGCCACCCAGCAATGTTGATTATTTTGAAGTGACAGGAAGAATGGAGAAGGAGAATGGGGCTGAATTGTGCAAAGCTCCACCCCAAAAGCAATGGGAAGTCATTCAGTATTCAATTGATATGGGGGGGGGGGTTATAAGGTCGTATTTGATTTTGAAAAAAGCCTGCCTGATTGCAGTATGGACAAAGAAGTGAATGTAGGAAAGATAGTCGTAAGCCTCTTGCATGGACTCACTTGAGGTAGAGAAATGGCAACAGTCTGGGAGAGTTCCAGAAGGGGAAAAAAGCAATGAGACTAGTAAGAGATTGAATATAGGTAATAAAAGATTTCAAAATGTGAGGGACAACTTCCATTTTCTCACTTTTCTGAAAAATGAAGAAAGAAACTATTTTTGGTGTCACAGCTCTTATAGGACCCCAATACAGTGCTCTCTGTCTACTAATAGATGCCTTTTAAAAAGGACATCACTACATACTTAATTTTATAATGGGACAGAATGTGGTTTTTTTTATCCATCTAATTTTTTTATTGAGGTGACATTCATTTACATTATTGTTTGTATTTTGGTAGATTTACTGATTTCTTAGGTGCCAACACAGAGTCAGATTTCTGAACATATAATGATTTGATTGATCTATTTGATATATAATTTTATTCTTTAAACAATTCTGCTGTGAGCTCTGTGCTCAACATCCTTCCCAATTTAATCACAAGAAAAGTGAGGGACAGACACTACGTCAAGATGTCCAGGGCTATTCAGCTAGGATGGGGCAGAGCTCGGGGTGGCAGTTTGGCAGTTTAAATCCAGAGGGCTTGCTGATGAAAGTGCTATGCTAAGCACTTGTGATACTGCTGTCTCAGGTTAAGCTTGTTTCTTTATGAAATGCAGATACAAATTCATGGAAGAGCAGTGCGTGTGTGTGTGTGTGCGTGTGTGTGTGCATGTGTGTGCGTGTCTTTTTTGCCTGGGGTCATTTGTGGTACACGTAGATATGTATGTATGTGTGCTATGTGTTGCCGTGCATGTAGGTTTATGTGTGTTATGTTTCTGATGTTACAGAGAAATACACACATATGCATGGCATGTTGTGTTTGGTGTGTTTGCATGTATATAACATGCTGGGCTGGAAAGTCAATCATTTTACTCTGACAAGGAGACTCTTACTCTTGATCTTATTGAGCCCTGAGCCTATTTTCATGAACACACTTTTCCATCCTGAGCAATGTACAAATTATTTTAAAGATGATAATCTCTCAAGTCTTTATACTGTTATTTTTATTATGCTCATTCTTAAATATATTTAATGTTTTTTATATAGGGTAAGCAAAGTGATGTATAAATGAAAACAGAAAAAAAATCTAAGATTAACAGATTTAGTGTACTGTGATGGAGAATGTTGCTTGGCTGAAACTGAAGCCTGGGATGTGAACATGGCATTGACATAATCTCAGGCAGTTCTGCTTGTTGTCAAAGCAGCATGAATGTAGTCCCCCCACCACTGTCCACTCTTCATAACACTGTAAACTAGTATTTCTTCAATCAATGAAACTTGATGTAATTTCACCAACATTTTGCATTAAAGAAGCACTTATATATTCCATCATGTCCTTTTCTATTTCTTCTCATTAGCAAACAATAAAGTTGTATTGTATGGAAATTAATTAATTGATTAATACAGGGAGAAACATTGCTGGTATTACCCAGTTATAAGTTGAATGCTTCTTAAAATATATTGTATGTATTTATAGCATCCAAATGAAAATAAAACTTAAAAAAAAAAACCCTTAGCATTCTTGAAGCCCTGTTTCAGAAACACCACCTTAGGATTCTGTGAAATATAGATGTTGCTTAGTATCTCACACAGATAAATTCCTCTCTGACAGTCCCACCATTCTATAAACATACTCTGTGGTAGAGGATTATTGATGCTTTGGTGGTGGCCGTGGTGTGATGACATACATTTATAGCAGAGTGAACTATACCCCTAAAACTTATGCAGTGTTGTAAATCAATGCCACCTCAATAAATGAATTTAAAAAAATCATACTCAGATCCATCAGAATCCCAGAAAGGAACGCAGATAGGGCTTCTGCTGTCTCTCGCCCTTACTGCCCCACCACTGATCTATAACAGTCCGAATAATTCTTTCTTTACTTAGATATATGTGCTCTCCCCATTGCCAGGAGCACATCAACTGAAAGGTGAAATTCTCATTCATTAATTGCTTCCACAAACATATGCATTTTAGGCCTTTTACTGAATATTTCAAAGATGAAAGAGTTTCAGTGTCTGCTCTCAAGTCCTTGAGACCATTCGTCAGGTAACAAGGATGTAAAATGATAATATTTAAAATAATAATAATAACAATACAAATAATGCTTCATCCAACATGGTGGGGGGGGAGCAACTGGGGCCTCCTTGGTTATGCAAGGGGTTAAATCTCAGCACTATGAAGCTATCCACAGCCACTGAAGCGCCAGTTCGATCCCACAGCCAGGGAGCTCCCCACCTGGCGCAGCAGACCTCTCCTGCCTGTCTCCCCGCTGCTCTCTTCAGCATTGTATTTAAGTGGATCTGCCTGTTCTGCTCCCCACTCTGTCTCTAGTGAATCCTCTCACCCCCCCCCACACCTCTGGCCCCCACTCCAGTTCTTGTATGCATAAATAAATCTTAAAAAAAAAAAAGGAGCGACACAGACGCCTAGTCCAGTCTCGGTACCCACGTGTTGCTCCCAGAAGACATGTAAGTTCTGAAAGCTAAGCAGCAGTACTTAGAAAAGGAAGGAGGGACATTTCCAGCAGCAAAAGCAGCATGAGACAAAGTAGCTAAAAGTAGTTGAGTTTGTCTGGATAAGAGTGTGAGGCAGTGTTGAAAGGGACCGTGCAATGAAGTGTCTTAGCAACCTTAGGAGTCTGACCTGAAAGCCAAAAGTCTGTGCTGAGTATCAAAAGGATGAGAGATGTATATAATAATATTGTGAAAGTTCACTGATGAAATTGTAGGAAAGATAGAAGGAGTGGGGGAGGGCAGGAGAGAATGGCCAGGATTAGGAAAATCAGTTAGCGAGGTGGAGTAGAGAGATGATAGTGGTCTCAAATAGGTAGTTGAGTATAGCATTTATGAGACGGAACATGTATTTAAAAAGACAGTTTTGTTTGAACTTGCTAACAGAATTGAAAAAAATTTAAGTCAAAAATGATATTTCTGGTTGAGCAGAAACTCTTCATCTGGGGTCTCAGTGTGAATTTCTCAAAATTGTATTAAAATGTGATGAATATATAGTTTTTCTAGAGAGGATTTCTATAGGTTTCACTATTTTCTCAAGGAGATCTGCATTTGAATCATCATAGATGATACTAAAGTATCATAGATGATACTTAACTCCGGGATCCTCATTTCTGAAAATAAACCACAATGCAAAGGCAAGGATGAGACTCTGGTTTCTGACTTAGACAGCAGTGAAGGCTGGAGAGCAATAAGCACTGAGTACTGGGTATATGCCACATCTAGAATGGCTGTTATACTTGTTTTATTTCACTCAATCATCCTACAAACCTTAAAGATTGATATTGTTCTCTCTTTGTTTTAAGTTGAAGATCCAGACAACTCTGGGTGATTTTACAACTTGCCAATTTTGAATCCCACTCACTGAACTAGCACACACACAAGGAGGGATGGTCATTTGGGAAAAGGAAGATGAGTTTCAGTATGGACAAGTTGACTTTGAGTCATACACTAAGAAAGACAGGAGACTGCATGCCTCCAGAGAATGCTACCCCCAAAGGCCATGCCCACTGCACTGAGGAGTTCTGCTGTGTTAGGTACCTGCAAGTGAATGAACTGGGTGTGCAGCCCTATGTGCATGTCTGGAGCTCAGCATAAAGCAGTCAGCTATAAATTTATATTTGGAACATCAGGTTATAGCCTCTGGAAGACAAAAGGCACTCACTAAATATTTATTGGATGGATGTCAAATTGATGATAATGAAGTCTTAAGTAGGAGTGAGGTCATTTCAGAGGCATGTGTAGAGAAGAGGGTTTTTTACATGTACATTTCAGAACTGGGCAATAAAAAGATGCCATGAAGGAGTTTACCACAAATCAGCCAGAACAGTAGGAAGAATACAAAGTGGGCTGTGTCTCAGCGATCCAAGAATAGACAACTTTTTAAAAAATGATAAACATATTCAGAAACACAAAATGAAGGGAAGACACACATTTCTGAAGACCACACATCACATGATAACATCTTTAAGTCGTACAGACTTAAGGGACCACAGCGGCAACCCTATCCCAGTTTTTGGTAAATGACTGGTTGGTGGACTGATTCAGATATATTTTCTCTTCCCCGGTTATTTGTCAGCAAGAATTTTGGATCTTTAAAGTCTTTTCACAGAAATACAAATGACTGAGTTCATTTTTAATCATAGGGATTTTAAATGGATACAAAGGTACTGTACCTTTGGTTATAATATTTGGTTATGGTTGTAATATTTACTTACCTGGGAAATTATCACTTTACTCATCTTCCTATTGGAGCTAGATACAACACAACTGGGAGACACAAAACCTTTCCACAGTCAGCTGCTGATATGACCAAGGTCTTGATGCTAAAGCTGAAGTTTAAGCAATAGATTCAGAAATAGAGCTCAGTCCCTGGATTCCTAGCAACCTCCATTTTCATGAATCCAGAAACTTAAAGCAACTAACAAACTGATTCTTCCTAATTAAACTGGGAAAGCCAAGTGACCAACACTGCTTTCATTTTACTAAAGATGATTGCCAGCAACTCTTAGGCAAGCAGAGTTAGGAATTCTAACTTTTCATCACCTTTTCCTACCACTATCTCATCTTCTCAAATACCGAGCAACATGGATCAAAGAAGCACTACTTTTCTCCGGGATAGATAAGAAGACAAAATGAGAGAGCTTGAGACATGTTCAAAGTCACACAGTTAATAAGTGGCAGAACCAAGCTTATAACCTATTACTCTTCACCCTAGAGGTGGACCGGAAGAAAACAGCTAAGAGAGCAGAATTTTTCATGACGATTTTCAGATTTCTAGAGAGATAAGACTGACATAGTTCCTCTGTTAGGGAGAAGAAAAATGGTGGATATAGGTAATTTGCAATTCCTGCCACTAAGAAGTGGAATCTCTTCCTTGTGAATCTGTGATGCCCTGAGTTATTTGCTGGAACAATGGAAGGTGACAGTGTTATTGTGGACCCCTGAGGCTAGGTCTTGAGAACCTGTGCAGCTTTGTCTGAAGCTCCTGAGCTTCTCACCTGGGGAGAAGCCAGGCCCATGTCTGAGACCCTGAGAATAATGCCATTCTTTAGCAAATAGAAAGAGAGGGGTGGCCAATCAGCTCTTATTATCTCAGCCTTCTACACCCATGGATTAGGTTCATGGACGTTCTGGTCCCAAAGACACAAGAGGGAGGAGAATTGAAGAATGCACATGTAAAACAGAGGTCTGTAATTAAAATATAGCCCTCATTGAGCTGTCCCAGTTCATTCTAACCGTTTCTATCACCCGTGCCTGAATTGCAGTCAATAAGGGGCAGGAATGAGACATTTTTGTTCTAGTTTTACTGAATTGTGAACACAATGAAACTGATGTTTTGTGCTGCAAAATTTTGAGTGTTTTTTTATGCAGCAATAGATAAACAGAACATCTTAGGTAAGGTCTTTGCTACGACTTCATGATTGAGTGCCTTTCAAAATCAGAATTGTTAGTCATGGGAACAACACAGTAAAATCCAGTTATCCAGAACTCTTGGGGAATAAGTCATTCTGGATGATGGAATGATGGCACTTCCAAAGATGGAAGCGATTAATCTTTTACATGCTGGTGACGCTGCATTTTAACGCTTTAGTATGAATAGTTGTGCATATAATTACTTATACATTGAAAATATATATTGAATTTATACGACGTGTCAGATTCTATGCTAAGCACTAGGTTAAAAGTCTTATACTCAACATACATAGTCCTTGATACCCACAAACTTTACATATTAGAAAGGGAATCAGAAATACTATATAATTTGCCTAAAGTTACAAACCAGTTAAATATAGTCAGATTTCCATCCAAGGTTGACATGACTCCATAGTTCATAGGAATATAGTTTGTAAGGCGGGACTACTGAGACCAATGTTTCTGGTTTTATCCCATCTGTGGGTCTGCTAACTCTAAGTGGCCTATTTGGCCACCATTTTTTTACCCATGGTTCTGCATTCCTATCCAAGGTCAGAACTGTCTGGTCAATCAGTTAACCTTACAAGGTGCCTTTCATATCTATCAAGAGCAGAAAGCTTGATCACTCTGGAAAGGCTATGCATCTCGAGATAGGACCGGGAACACCTGGGGGGCTGATGACTGATGTATAAACTTACTCCGGACTTATACAACACAAGGTATGACCGGGGACCCCTGGGGGGCCAAGGACCATGTAGGACAGGGACCCCAGAAACTGATCAGTGGGGATGCCTTGTTGATAAGAGTAAAACCATAACAGGGGATCTAGGGCTTGATCTCAACGATAATACTGAGTCATCAAGCAGATGAGAAGTGCTCTGGGCAGACCCGCAACCCTGATACTATAGATGATAGAGCACATTTTTCTAGTTTCACTCCTCCCTCTTCTTTCTGTCCTCCTTCCTTTTACAACTGATGCTGTAGGATTATTCTTAATAATAAAAAGGTCAGGATCTTGCTCTTGAGCAGTATCCTGCATTATGTAGCCTGCTCCGCGACTCCCGTGTATCAGTGTGGTGTTGCCCGACGCAACACCATCTTTTATCATCATTTTAAGTATTATCCCTCTGAAAACTAGTTGGAAGCTATATCTGTCTGTAATATGTAAGCTGAGCTACATTGTAGGAGTGAATTTTGCTTGTGTTGCTATATAACCATAGCTAAAATTCAAATCCAGGAGTAGCAGACTGTTTGCAGTCATTTAAGAGGGCATCAGTGATAACAATTCCTTACACTTTTCTGCTTCTCATCTGAGGACTGTAAAAGGCTTTACAAACATTAATTAAGCCATACAGGATTTTGATGAGGTCATGGAACAGTTTAACTAATGTAATATATTGAGATTTTAAATAAAGCAAAAGGAACTTCGGAATCAATTTTGATGCATTCCCCTTTGCCCTTGGTGGCATGGTCCCCGGGGTTTGGGGATGACTTTTGTATTCCTTTATGTGTTTCCCAAGGTTTTTAGAAGTTGTGACACCATAATGTATCTCTTTTTCAAATTAGAAGACAGGGAAATTGCACTGTCTAGCTGACAGATGTTTCATATTCAGTAGGTACCAGGCACTGAGCTAGTCACCCCAAAGAACAGAGAACAGACTCCCTGCCCTCAAAGAGCTCCCAGCTCAGGGGACGATAGGTAAATAAAATATTATGGGTTTAGCACTGTGATATGGCTATACACAAAGTATTACTGAAGCCCGTGAAAGTGAGTCTGTCTCTGAGAGTATTAAGTTCCACCCTTCCAAATCGTCTTATACCCTACTGCTTCATTTTCTAAAGGGGCTTTCTTTATTTATTTTTCATGTAGTAGAACTGGGGTGCAGGCCAGAGGTACAGGGGGTTAGAGGATTCACCAGAAATAGAGTGGGGAGCAGAAGAGGCAGATTTACCGAAATACACTGCTGAGGGGAGCAGCGGGCGAGACAGGAGAGGTCTGCTGCGCCATATGTGGGTCAGTTCCCTGGCTGGGGATAGAACTCAGACCACTGAGGTCATAGTGCTGAGACTTAACCCCTAGGCCACCAGGGAATCCCTTAATGCTTCATTTTCAACCTTGATATGTAAGCACAATTACTTTCTTAATTTTTACAAATAAGTAAACAGAAGTGTGGAGAGCTAATGTAACTTGACAACGCGTACTTAGTTGGGGTAGGACGCAGATGGGATTTGATCCCCATCACTGACTGCAGGGTCTGTGCTCTTAAGCACTGTGTTCTGCTATATACAGGAGTGGAATGAAAGGGCACCGTAATTGATGAGTTGCAAAAGGAGAGAAACAAAAAATGAATGTTCTGTTCTACAGAAACTTTTATGTGGTTGGCTTTTGTAATAGGCAGACTCTAAAAAAAGCCAGGAAGAATTTCCTTATATTTCTGATCAGTACTAACCTCTGGGAAAAAAGTCATCAAACAAAATCAAATTTCACTGTCATTTTCAGCATCTTCTCCACATCCTTCAATCACACGATCAGCACAAAATGTTTTCTGTCATTTGTGACCAACATTGCTCTCACTCAAGCTCTTACCAAAGCACCTGCCAACTCAGCTGCAGGTGAGCAGTGGGTAGTCAGATATATGATATACATCTCTAAAGTTAAGATACACTTTCTTATACTCCTGCCTACGCTACTGTTGAGACTTCAGCGCTATAGTGATAAAAACAGGGAGTGGTGGAACAAGAGGGAAAGAAGTACAATGGACCAAGCACCATTTCTTTTTCTTTTTTCTGGACTCTGATCCTCTATTCCTCTTTTCACTCTCTGGAATCTATGCCACAACAACAGAACAACTGAAACTAACTCTGATTAGGGACTCCCATTTCAGTGAGGAACCCACACACTCAAATTTCTTAGAGAATGTTGGCAATAGGAACTGAGTTCTTTTATTTTAAGATTTATTTATTCATGCATACATGAACTGGGGTGTAGGTCAGAGGTGTGGGGTGGCGAGAGGATTCACCAGAGACAGAATGAGGAGCAGAACAGGTAGACCTACTGAAGTACACTGCGGAGGGGAGCAGCATGCAAGACAGGAGAGGTCTGCTGCGCCATGTGTGTCAGTTCCCTGGCTGGGGATCAAACTTGTGCTGCAGTGACTGTTGATAGCTTCATAGTGCTGAGATTTAACCCCTTGCACCACCAGGCTCTGAACTGAGTTCTTTTTGAATACTTTACTCATTACTCTAGATGAAACTCATTTTCTGCCTGATTATCCAGTAGATCATATTTTCTTTATGTCGCAAAGTATTAATAGACTGCACATGACCTGGCCATAAAACCAATATAGGGCCTATTTTTAAGCAATAAGAAGTAATGTGTGCTTCCTTTACATTTTTTATTATGCAATGTGTTTATCTGGGTCTGTATTTCAGAGTTGGACCTTTCAAATTCAAGAGAGATGGGGTGGATGTGTGAGAAGGATATAGAGATGCATCAATTCAACAATGATTTATGGAGTGCAGTAGACCAAATCTGGAAGGTTTCAGGAGTATATTATCTAGTGAAGGAGACTAATAGTTAACCAGGTAATTAGACCACAGGTAATATGCATCAAGATGTAAGTCTGTGAAAGTTCTTAAAGGGATCTCTCACCAGGTCTTGGTAATTCAATATATGATTCTGGAGAATAGTGATTTATTCTCTGAAACCTAATTGGCCAATAGGATTAGGTAGTGTGTGTGTGCATCTGTACATTTGTTTGCATGTTAGTGTACATGCAATTGTTCTAATGTACACATGATGTATTAATGCCTTCAAAAAAGGAAAAATATCCCTTCACATAGCAAGTAGATGGACACTTGCTGAATATTGGATTGGGGATGAGTAGGGAACTTTGGAGAAGTTAGGTAGGGTGAGTGAAAATGCTCTAATAATATAATAAGTTGTTGGAGGGGGTGAGATGTAGGAGTGAATGGAGACAAAGAATTTGGGGTAAACAAGGCTTGAAGGAAACAACAAAGGGTGCTCCCCAGTGGGGTCAAACAGAGGAAGGAAAAATTAAGGAGCAGAGGTGTGCTTGAGGATTAATTTTATGTATTTGATGGGCAGATAAATTTCTATCTACGTCCCCTTTAGTAAAATCTCTAATACATTTTGTATTCATGACTGATGCTTTTGCGGCAAGTGGATTCTTTCTTTGAAATGCAAATAACAGCCAATTTCAGATCAAAATTGGTCCAGAGCAGCGTAGACTACAAACCACTGGATTATGTTGCAGTTGACAAGTCCATTAAAATCCTTAGTTGATACATTAGAAACCAAGGTCTGTAAAGCTTAGGTACTTACCTGAAGCCAGGAGAAGTAGTTAGTGTGCCTGGGGTGATAACTGGGGTGCTGACCTGCAGGTTCATCCTTAACCGCATCTCTAGAGATGAGACGGTGCTCCAGGTAGATGCTGACAGTGGCACTCTTGGGGGTGGATTCGGGTCAGAGAGAGGACAAACTGAATATCAGAAAAATAGAAAGTAAAGATTTTAACTTAAACAGCATGAAATATACAACTACAAGAATATCTTTCTTAAAGTGACTTTGTAGGTTATAGGGTTAGATGTATATTATCTTAGGGGGGAAATGCATGATATCCAAGGTGATGACCAAGGAGAATCACTACCGATTGAAGTTATTATGATCTCTACCTAGTGTGATATCAGAAGTACCATGGCCCACTGCTCATAGTATTCATACCAAAAGTTATGTCCCAGATATAAATTGGAAAAAATTAGGACTCGGGGCCTCCCTGGTGGCACAACAGGTTAAGCACAGTGCTGTGGAGCTGTTGGCGGCTGCAGCGCAAGTTTGATGCCCAGCCAGGGAGATTCCCACATGGCGCTGCAGACCTCTCCTGCCTCGCCCGCTGCTCCCCTCAGCAGCGTATTTCGGTTGATCTGCCTGTTCTGCTCCCCACTCTGTCTCTGGTGAACCCTCTCACCGCCCCACACCTCTGGCCTGTATGCATAAATATTTTTTTAAAAAGGAAAAAATTAGGACTCGTGGGAGCACTGTTGGAAATAAAATAAATAAAATAATTTTACTTTTAATCTAAGTTTTCTTCTTAGTGGTGCAACAGAAAGAAACTCCACTTAAGTGAACTTACTCAAAATCCACTTTTTACCATTTATTTTTTACTTATACTAACATTCTCCATAAATTAAATGTGTTTCTTCTTTGAAAAAAACAGGGCTTTTTTGCCCTCAAAGTACTTATATTCTTTGGGAGAAAGACAAAAATTAGAAAAAATGAAGAAGAGATAAACAGGGTGACATGAGACATGATTCACGAGGATATACTGTTGCTTTTGTAGACGTGGTAAGGGAAATGGTATCTGGAATCCATTTTGAGTCAATATGGACTATGAAGGAAAGGGGAGAATAGAATATGAGGGCTACATGTTCTTGAACTAAGTAACTAAGTGAGTGGTAATACCATTAAACAAAATAGAAAACTCTGGACAAGTAGATTTTGGGGGAAAATTACTAGTTCTATATTTGGGGAGGTAAAATTTGAGACTCCTTTTAAGACTTCAAAGGAGACGATGAATAAAGAGTAAGATATATGGGTCTGGATCCCAGAAGAACGCCCTGTTGCAGACATAGCACTGTAAGATTGATCTTATTTAAATTCATGGAGCAACATTGGTAGAAAACGTAGATGAATGCTGCTTTAAGTCACTGTGTTTATTTGTAATTTGTTGTTCAGCAACAAAATATAACACAGGAACTAAAAATGTAGTAAATATGAGTAAGGTATTTATGAATGTTTAAATGCGTATGGTGCCAACCTATGGGAATGAGGCTAAATTAAAATATGAGAAAGAGAAGGGGTAATGGACAGAATAAATATCACGGAGTAAATGGATTAGAAAGTTCAATGATACTAGATAATTGCTGGAGTGGGAGTTCAAGATAAAATGAACAGAAGGGACATGAACTATTGGTTACATAGAGAAGGAGTGATAAGAGGGAGAAGAGAGAAGAGAGAGGGAGAAGGAGGGGGAGAGGGAGAGGGAGAGGGAGAGAGAACTGAATGTCTGAGTACTGTTAAAACCTCCATCACTGGGACACTGGACAGTATTACACTCCAACCGGTGCAGGCTGGAGAATGACTCATCATTTACTATCGTTCCAAGATTCTAGTGCTATGTGACAAATCACTGAAAAACAGCAGCATAACAGTGACAAACGATTTCCTTATATATCGTTGTTTCTGTGGATCAGGAGTGGGGAGTGCTGAGTGTGCAGATCTGGCTGTAGTTACATAGTTACTCCTGTGGTCACTATCAGAAGGCATCTGGTTCTGGAACAGAAACTAAGAGCTGTCTGGGCGTCCTTTCTTGGGATCCATTTCCTTTGCTCCTCCCCTTGCTGTCAGTCTGCCTGAGTTAGTCTGGACTTGTTCATGGTGGGGGTGGCTTGAAGATAGTCAGACTGGTAATATGGTTTTGCAAGGATCTAAAGGTGAGTTTTCAAAGACAACTTGACAGAATGTTGCTTTTACAGCCTAGTCATAGAAGCTACACAGCATCTTTTAGCCATAGCCACAAACACACCAGATTTAAGGAAAGGGACGTGAGACGCCCTCATCTAATGGGAGAGTTGTCAAAACCACTTTGAGGGGCCTCCCTGGTGGCGCAAGGGGTTAAGTCTCAGTGCTATCAAGCTATTGCCAGTCACTGCAGCACGAGTTCGATCCCTGGCCAGGGAGCTGACCCACATGGCACAGCAGACCTCTGCAGCCTCGCCGCCCGCTGCTCCCCTCAGCAGTGTACTTCAGTAGATCCACCTGTTCTGCTCCCCTCTCTATCTGGTAAATCCTCTCACACCCCTACCCTCTGCACTTCTGGCCTATACCCCAGCTCTTATATGCATAGATAAATAAAATAAATCTTTAAAAAATGCACTGATTGAAGAACATGGGTGTTGTAAAGTCTTGATGGAAAGTACAATCTTGCAAGGATGGATGCAACACAGCCTAAACTCAGCATCAGAAACCAGATGAGGCCTGAAGTCCTCATACTGACAGCCTGTTCCTCACCTCCCACCCACCATGTGTAGGGCCAAGCAGGCAGGATAAACCCCACTGCAAGTCACTGCCTGATATTTTTAATACACTTCCCAGAACAGGAGTGAAGTTGTGAATGAAGTAAAATCAATTCTAACAAATGAATTACTTTTATTCACAATAGTTTTACGGATATGAAGAATATTATTCTCATAGGACTATTTTGAATGCCTTGATCATAAAAGAATCAGTTCTTTTTTGAGGAAATGTTCAAAGATCTTTCTGTTTTTGGCAGTGGGTATTTCATGATTCAAAGCATATTTATTGTGTATCAGCTAAGTGCCAAGTACTATTCTTGGTGATGGGGATGCAGCAGTAAACAAAACATATTTTTTAAAGCGCTGCCACCACAGAGGTTACCTGAATGCATTATTCACTTGGGCAAAAGAAAACTGCCTAGTAAATGCATATGTATTCAGTTTCTCCCACCACTATTGGATGAGCCCTGCAGGGCAGGAACTGTGTCATTTTCACTACTTATTCCCAGCTTAGCACAGTGCCTGAAGGAGACCAAATATTCAATAAATATTTGTTGAATTAATGTGCAGATAGGAAGGAATTCAGGCCAGTTGCTTAAAAAAAAGGGATTTCCTGAGAAAGAAGTCAGCATGCCCTCTTCTTAAGGGATTGACTCTGGACTGACTGGCTGGGGGAGACTGGAGAACTCTATCCTTGGCCTGAAGGTTTGACAAAATGTGGGGAAGGAGCAGGACCGACTCGTTACATTCTCAGTAAGGGAAGAATAAAGAAATCTGCACAATTTCTTCAACTTTGCAATTCCCCTGTGTTTGTTATTCTTGCTTTTCTGTTTCCCTATAGTGATTAATAGTAATTAAAAAAAAAAAAAGTCACGTGTACTTGTCTT
Organism: Scalopus aquaticus; assembly: GCA_004024925.1. NCBI lineage: Eukaryota > Metazoa > Chordata > Mammalia > Eulipotyphla > Talpidae > Scalopus > Scalopus aquaticus. Next base: position 7,042 of record PVIJ01002399.1, on the reverse strand, counting down.
TGGGGACTGGAAGGAAGGAGGATGCTGGGAAGACTATTAGTCTCTGCAAGGAAGCCCCGGGGAAGAGGGTCCTCCAGGGACTGAGCTGGTGCTGGCAGCTTCCAGAGCAGGCAGTAGGTTGGGCCCCTGGGCCTGCTCTGAGGAAAGACAGGGGAGCAGCAAGCCAGGGCTCTGCCAGGCAAGGGTGCAGAGGCCTTACGGTGCCGGGCCTGCTCCTTACCCAAGTTTTCCTTGTAGAATTAAAAACAAATTATAGAGCTTTACTAATGCTTTTACATCTGTGTTTTCAGTCAGTTCAACATGCCATCCACATAAGAAGTCTTCCTGCCTGTCCTTTCTGCTTGCTGACTTCTTTCAAATCAGTCCCCTCATTTGCATTTTCGTGGCCTCTTCCTGTGCTCATTCCGGGCACAATAGCTGCCCCTTAATTGTCTTCAGCATAAGAACCTGTTATTCCCTTTTATGTTACCTTTTTCTTAAAAGTCAATTTGATTATACCCTTCTCTGCTTAACTACAGAAGGCTGCTCCCCAGGAGACAAAGCCCCAGACCTAAACATATGAGGATTCTGCCCCTCTTCTACTTTTCATACCTCTTGTGTACCTCTACTTCAAGCACTTCTTGTGCCCTAGTCAATGAGTGTGTCCCTAAAGCCTAAGTTTACAATATCATCTTAAATGACCCACTTGTCTAACTTGCATCCAGAGTTCACCTTGCTTAGAACCTGTTTGCTTTCTCTCCCAGTATCTTCGGTCTCCATTTCCCAGACCTAGATGAGATAGGGCATCCACTCAGGAAGGCTTTACTTATTTATTTTTATCTCGGGGATATACGTCCATAGTTTGTGTGCATACTCTTGGCCTGGGTGCGTTTCCTCACTACATTGCAACTGCCTGCAGGGAAAGGGTTGTGTCTAATCAACATGGCATCACTGTGCGAGCACAGCACAGACTATGGAATCGGTCAAGAACACATATATGGTGGATGAATGAATGTGACAATGCGTGGATAGTTTTGTGCCTTAGTGATGAGATGCTAGGAAAAGGTTTGGACCTTATGGCCTCCTTATGACATGCCATTGATTGTACCTGGAAATCTGCCTCTTTATTGGCTGGGCATATACAATTAAACCAGGAAATGCCAGTAAAGCCAATCAGTCTCCAGACAACTGGAAAATCTCAGCTCTGTCAATGATACGCAGTTCTGTTCTTGGACGAAGGAAAACACAGGTTTGCGCAAAGTAGGTTTGTAGAAGAGCACACAGTGCCAGATCGGAATAGGCATTGCCGTTTTGTTGTTGTTGATAGCAAAAGTGCCATGTCCAGTGCCCTGTGTATGGTCAGTTCACCTCATCCAGAATAATGACTTTAGCCTTTAACACATTTCACAAAGAAACTCTTCTTATCTATTAGTGCAAAACCATAGATTTGCCATGGTCTTTAAAAAGTCAGTCTCTTGCTCTTCTCAACAACATGGATGAAACTGGAGGGGACTATTCTAGGTGAAATAAACCAGAAGGAGAAAGACAAATACTAGCTAACTCCACTCACAGGAATAAGGAGAAACAAAACAAAGGAACTGATGAAAATAAACAAAACAAATTCTAAAAATAGGCTGGTAAATTGGGGGCTACTTGAGGGGTATGGGAACAAAACCAGAGAGGGAGACCAACGGTTTATGGTAAAGGGATAAGGGTACTTTGGTGGTGGGTGTGGCACTACACAGCCAAGGAGGTGTGATTCCATTCCACTAAATCATATACAGTGTCATAAGCCAGTATTACCTTAATTTAAAAAAAAAATCTATATCCTAGAATATTAACCAGCCAGTAACAAACTTTTGAATCAAAAACCCTTTTCCCCATTAGAATGCTAACAGGTAGGATAGAGTGGGAAGCAGTTACAGAAGTGATAATTTGGTCAAGAACACAAGTGTGGAAGAGAGTCGGCGCCCTTCCCCCAAACCACGCACCAGGCCACCTCACTAGCACATCTTTACTCAACAAAATCCTCGCCAGCAAGAAGTAACACAGTGGACTCTGTTAGAGTCTTAATACAAACACAGGGATATAGCTGGAATTCTCTATATTGTCTCTAAGTAACAAGGGGGAATGCTTATAATGAGCCACTTGAGAAATCTGGAATATTGCATCTTGCATTTTTTTCATAATGCTCGATAGCTTAAGAGTTTTAAAACATTTTTTTCACCTATTAGACTCAATAGTGGAAACACATTTCTAGTTTTCCTGTTAAAATTTTAGACTAAGAGAAATTTAATGCCATTAAATGGGAGCCAGATTTCACTACTATGGATTATTTTATATGGCATGATCATTATTTTGAATTTAATAGCCATAAATCACTAGGATTTAGAAATAGATTAAAGAGATATAGGTGAGACAATTGATGTTTAGAGGAGGCAAGATTAAAGTGAGATGTTCTTATATTTGGGGGAAAGATGGAAAAATATTTTATAGAGATTTTCTTTTCCAAAGGTAGAGAAAGATGGTATTATATTTTCCCCACAAGAAGATAAAGTGGAAAATACTTTTTAATTGTTTTCTTTTTTTTAAGACTTATTTTTGCATACAAGTTGGGGTGTAGGCCAGAGGAGTGAGACAGTGAGAGGGTTCACCAGAGACAGAGTGGGGAGCAGAAAAGGCAGATAGATGGAAATACACTGCTGAGGGGAGCAGCGGGTGAGGCAGGAGAGGTCTTCCCCGCCAGGTGGGATTCTCCCTGGCCGGGGATCGAACTTGTTCCGCTGTAGCCTCCAATAGCTCCACAGTGCTGAGCTTAACCCACTGCGCCATCAGAGAGGCCCATAAAGTGGAAAGTACTTTTATACAATACCCACATGTGGCTTATAACTATATCAGAATACCCTGTTTTTAAAAAAAACACATTTGTGAAAACTGTCAGGGAGTATCATTTATTTGGACTGTTGATGGAGTTAGAAATCTACATTTCAAACAAATCCATGATGATTTTGATTGGAAATTAACCCTGAGAATGATTGTTCTTAATAATTTTTAAATTAAGAACTATTTACTTGCTGGGATGCGGGGAGGCTGTGGTAACTGACTGCCCTGTACTGAAAATGGAGCATTTCAAACTGGTCCAACCACTATGGAAAGCTGTGTGGAGGTTGCTCAGACTACTAAAAATGGAGCTACCATATGACCCAGCAGGTCTACTCCTAAGGATCTACCCAAAGGATACAAAAACATTAACTCAAAAGGATAACTGCACCCCTATGTTTATTGCAGCACTATTTATAATAGGTAAGGTTTGGAAACAACCCAAGTGCCCAAAATAGATGACTGGATCAAGATGTGGTGTGTGTGTGTGTGTGTGTGTGTGTGTGTGTGTGTGTGTATACACACACATATATGTATATGTGTGCGTATGCATGCATGTGTGTGTATGAAAATGTTGTACATATACAATGGAATACTATTTAGCAATCAAAAACAGATAAGCTCATGCCATTCCAGCAACATGGATGGAGCTAGAAGGGATAATGCTCAGTGAAATAAGTCAGAAGTAAAAAGAAAAATATTGGATGGCTTCACTTATAGGAGGAATATAGTGGAACCAAATAAGGGATCAAGGAAAATATAACAACAATAAAAAACACAACACAACAAAACAAAAATAAACAGGCAGCTCTAAATCAGAGACATTCTACAGGGGCAGGGAGGGAGATTTCAAAATGAGGGTGGGAAGAGCACAAGGGACTATGGTGATAGTGCAGGGTGAATTGGTGGTGGGAATTCTAGGGGGACTACTGGGAAAAGAAAGCAAACATTATACAAAAATGAACAATGCTGTTTTATATATATATATATATATATATATATATATACACACACACACACACACACACACACACACACACACAAATTATTCAAAAAAAAAAAGAAAATGAGCATTACACCCACAAGAGGAGGAAAAGACCATCCCCTTAATGCTCAGAACCCAGATTGTGATTGGAAAAGTGAAAACTAGAGATTTCCGTGAAGGGCACTCTCCTCGGTTCCAATCTAACCCTCTCCCACCAAATACTGACTCCTTCAGTAGCCCCCCCCCCCCCCCCCCAGTGCTGATTGATACCCAAGTTTGGAAGAAAGCAAAAACCACAATTAGTAATGCCAACTGGTATTTTTCAGTACTTCTAATGAGAGATCACATTTCTGAAGACTTGAAAGTTTTATCACACACCCCATACACCTGGTACATTCCAGATGAGTGGACTTTGTGTGCTCAGAAGTGAGCGGGAAGATTTGCTGCATTGAATTTTATTGATTTCCTTCTTTGCTTGTATAGTTTTATGATGTTCCATTTTCTCTTTCTCTTGGTTTGGAAATTGTGGTCTCAGTTATTTATTTTCTTCATTTTACATTTAAAATATATATGTAACACTGCATCAATTTTCATGGCCACAGGTGAAAGGACTGGGTGAATTCTCTGGCCAAGAATAAATGGTCTAATGATCGAGGAGTTAGTAGTTTCCCTACTTAAGAAGCTTCCTTCAAGCACTCTTCTACTTTCATTTGCTCACAATTTTACAATTCATTTATAACTTGCTTTTTCATCTCATCACTTTCTGATTTTTAGTATTGAAATCTCACTTTTAGAGATTATATATTGATAGACGTCATATTGTTTTCCATTTGCATTCTACACCCGTTGGTTGTGAACAATTTACTTCTACAACTTCTTGATAAAACTCATCTAGCAATAAGACTAAACAACTGAATTATAATGGAAATAGGACTTTTGTTTGTGGAAGCTTGATAATTGATGAAAATCAACTTCACTAACCAATTTGGTTTTTTTGCTTTCATCTTTGCTCAGTCACAATGTGGTTTTAATTAGAATATTATTCCTTTTGTATTATAAAGTAGCTTTCTTCAATGATCTCAGTTTTGGACATGACAGATGATATACAAATATTGAAGTCATGTTTGGACTCGTGCCACTGAGTTCAGCTCCTAATGTTGCTAATTCTTTTCAAAATATGGTCATTGCTGTCTTCAAATCTAGAATCAAAGTATCACTCTCCTAGTTAATATTTGACTTGGACACATACAGGAAAGGTCAGTGAAGAGGTTTTGCTCATCAGCTGTTAATTACATGAAATTCTGTTAAAGATATCATCGTAGTAGTAGTAGTAGTAGTAGTAGTAGTAGTAGTAGTAGTAGTAAATCTGTGGTCCCAGACTTCAGATAATTCCATAATATGGTCACAAACTTTCTCATATTACATATACTCTGTGGTGTTATAATTAGTCGGCACTACATAATATTGCTATTTTTGGAGGTAAAAAGTAGGTGAAAACTGAAATGTTATACAATTGAACCTAATGTAGTCATTCAATGGAATGTTTTGGTCAACAATGGACTTCATTTGCCATAGTGGTCCCCAAATTTCTATGGCCTAGTGACATGAAAACCCATACTACGGTGTACTACAGGAGGAAGAAGTCAACTCTTTTTTCTGATGCGCTTCTGAATTTCTCTGTGCATGAATTGGAGAAGCACTGTTTGGAGAATAACATGCACGTGAAGACATTAACACAGTGATGAAATCACGTAACAATGATTCTCAGAACATGTAATTTAGCAATGCAAAGCTGTAGTTGATATTTTCCATTGATTCACCTCTTAGCTGACATGCTTCTGTAAAAAATCACTTCCCAAAAAGAAAACTTGTATCACTTACTATTCATAGAATGTAACTTTACAAACCAGTGCTATAATAACAATAATAAAAACATAAAAGGGCATTTCATTATATTCTAAATAGATACTGCAGTCTACCAAACACTCAGCTCAAAGTGTGTGCTTTTTTTTGTTAAAAGGTGAGATTAGCAAGGAGAAAGATGTCTTAAAACTAACAAAAATCAAACTAAGATTTTTCTCATGAGATTATCAGTTTTGGAAAAAAATAATTAATTTTTCTTATCTAATGAGTTAGTAAAAACTTTGAGAACAATTCTGTAAGAGAATAGCCCATCTTCTGTCTGAAACAAATATAATGCCTTCTATTTCTTAATTGGAATTGTCCTGTATTTCAGCCTGAAGTTGATAATATTTTATTAGGTGATGGCAATCACCACATTATTGAATCCAATAGTCTTTCTTTAGTCTTCTTGATTAATCTCAACAGTGTGTGCCACTACTTTCTTGTATTTTTGATGCCATCAAACACACAACAAATCAGTGTCTACTACATCCCTTAGATTTAAAGAATATAAAGAAATGTCAGTTTTATGTCAAAATATTACCTTAGTTATTAATCACTGATAAATGCTTATCATGAAAGTTCACTACGTTTATAATCAAAGACTTATCCTTACAGCCAGAATCCACCCTGAACCAGGGTACCAAACCCTTATGCCCAGATCAGAGTTATCTCTTGGAACACCAAAAAGGAATTTGAGTAGACACACTCACAAGAAGAAAAACAGAAGTAAGCCATTGCTGTTTTTGCTTCTTTTTTTTTTATTATTATTTTTTATTTTTACATACAAGCTGGGGTACAGGCCAGAGGCGTGGGGCGGCGAGAGGGTTCACCAGAGCCAGCGCAGGGAGCAGAACAGGCAGATCAGAAATACACTGCTGAGGGGAGCAGCGGGCGAGGCAGGAGAGGTCTGCCGCGCCATGTGGGATTCTCCCCGGCCGGGCGTCGAACTCGCGTCACCGCTGCCGACAGCTCCACAGCGCAGCGCTTAACCGCTGCGCGACCGGGGAGGCCCTGTTTTTGCTTCTTAAATATAAAAATCAGGCAAGGCATTCTGCCTCCTACAAAGTATGACTAAGTGTAGAAAGAGGTCATGGACAGTTAGGGAAAGCTTTCTGGATTAGTGTTCTACTATAGCACTAATAAACTATCATATATTTAGTAGCTCAAACTTAATTTTATTATATTAAATATTTTTTATTTATTTTTATTGTTATTTATGTCTTTTACATTTTGTATTCCCCTTGGGTAGCCCACCACCAATTCACCCGTGATCCATCTCCATGGTCCCTTGTA
>PVIJ01002398.1:0-162318 GCA_004024925.1 Scalopus aquaticus | reverse complement strand
CACACACACACACCAGGCAATCGTTGTTGACCTAAAAAACTCTTCTTGCTACATATTTAACTATTTAACTGACTATTTTGGAGTCAAATAAACAACTACAACCTGCTTGCACTTAAGTAGCTATCCTTAGAGTCCATGCAGTATACTTACATACAAACAAAAACATCAAAAATTTTAATGACTCAGTCAGTTCCAAGTGCCAATTTAGAGTTAAGAGGGGAAAAGCATGCTTGGACTACTTTTTGTAAGGAGAGAAAGTTTTAAAAGGAAAACATGAGCAAATAACTATGTATACTTTAAACAAATTCCACTTTGGGGGATAAACAGCAGAACAAGTGTGGGGAGGGACTCAGCGGGGTATAATGAGGCCCCAGGGGGCCAAGACACTTAGATTCAACGGTATAAGGGAATAGAATTTTCACAAAATTGTGCCAAGTGAATATCTACAAAGGTACAAGGGAATAGAATATTCACAAAATTGTGCCAAGTAAATATCTACTTAGTTTTTCAAATATGATCACCCTCTCCAATATGCATCAAAACTTAGCGTTTCCATAATAAAAGTCCACATGTTTAGATTTCCCAAGACGGGCTCCCTTTCGTTAGCTGTGACGGACCATAGCAGTTCATCTCGGGGACACGGGCATTCATTCTGCCCCTCTGCCCAGTTTTGAGCTGTGAAGCTGGTGCGCAGTTCCATGATTACAGCTGCTGCTGCTTCTCATGCCATCTAAATGCAAAGCTAGGAATTTAACCCTTGAACAACCAAGGGCTCTTGTCCCACGAAGCCGAAGCTGTAGAAAGGGATGCACAGACTTTTAGAATAATAAGCAGAGAGAAGCATATCTTTATTTATAGAATAAAGAAAAAGTTTATTTGGAGGAAAAAGAATAAAAGCAAAGACTCTTGGGACTGAGATGTCACGGAGGGGCAAAGACCCCCTATGGGTCTGTGTCTAGGGGATATTTAAATTCTTTTTCCTCTAGTCTGAGATCTCCACCCTCTTTGTGACTGGCACTCTCCCAGTGGCCGTACTTCTTTGGGCAGATGTGCCCATTTTCCCAGCTCTTATCTTGGAGTTTCTCTTTTACCGACCCTGTCCAAGGTCTTGGTAATTCTCTCAAGATTTACTGTCCTGGTTTATTTAGTCCTCCTGGATTTTCTGCCCTCATCTCTGGAGTATGTTTTGGTTAGCACCTCTTAGAATTCTCTGCCCTTATCTCAGAAGTCTCTTTAGTTCACCTGAAGTTCCCTGTTGTACCTTCTGGTCCCTGAAAGCTGCTTGCTTAACCCTACCTTGCCCGAGGACTCACAGGTACAGACCTGAAGTGTTCTCTGCTGATTACCCTAAGTTCAGCCATACCTTGGGGAACTTCATTCTAGGGATACAGATGAAGTGTTTTTAGGAGGAAAACAAATTTAAGCAGAAAAAATGGCACATTTAAAGAAATATGCATTGCCAAGAACACCAATGGGGCAGTTGCAGGTAAGATACATACAAACTTCTATCTTTACTTCTGATGTGAGTGCAAGGACCTGCACAGGTATATGTCTCAACAGCACAAGACCAGTGCATTTAAGCATTCACTCGGCCGGCACTCATCCATTCAACACTAGCTTACTACAAACTAGGCACACTGAAAGTCACTTCTTAGGGGAGGCCCGGCAAACTTTCCCAAGTAACTGGCCTTTAGTTGCAAAAATCACATTAAATTTTAAATTTTCCTGAATACTAACAGCACCCATAAAACCTTGCAGTCAGGAATTTATAGAAATTTGGAGTATTTCCTCAGTAAATGAACTAAAGCAGACTCATTCGGATCAAAATTGTGAAATCCAGAATTGTTACCATATTCCTGCAGCACAGAACATTGGGATGGCCAATGGCACTAAAAATAGCCCCGGAAAAATTAAGAGTTCATAATCGGAAACAAGAAAAACAACAGCCTGATCCAAAATAGCAAAATGTCCATTAACATCACTCACTTCCCTATGAATTATTTTGACAATAGGAAATGGAATTAAAATTTTTCCTTTAATCTAAAATTCTATTTCCCCACCCATGTGCCCTTTGGGAAAATCTTGTCCACAAACCAATAATTCCCAGAGAACTAACTTATTTGCTGACTGTTTCCATATAGCCTCACGATGACAGACCAGCTCACTAACTTGACAGTTCATGTTCCAGTCGCTTCACCAGTGATGTCATGGAAAGACAGCGACATGTTATGATTGCCCAGAGAGAGACTGTAAAGGAAATTATGTTGCTGCCTCTAGATTTTAATTTTCCATGAAAAATGATTCTCACTGCCATAGCTGCTTAGACTGTGAAAGAGAAAAAAAGATTTAATTAGGAAACATCCATAACTAGATTTTTAAAGCACATGCTTTCAACATAAAAGTTACATAATAGCACAGCTTCATTGGGCTTACAAATTTACTATCATCAGGCCATTCCAGAACACATTAAGGTGCTGAATGACAACTGAAGGAAGAAAATAAAAGGAATATGAAATTGCTAAAGAGCAAGTTATCTATCACGTGACTTCTTAAATGCGACAGGAAGGAGTGAGAGACTTAAGTTGAGAAGATGGAAGGAATACTAACATTGAGGTGAGAGAAACAGCCTCCTCTTTTGTGATTCCCTTTAACTACCCAGGAAATGTGGAAAGACAGCAAGAGTACTCCACACCCGGCAGATGGCGATGATGATGATAAGAACAGTGATGAAGATCATAAAGCAAAAGAAGCAATTGTGCTCGCTTCAGCAGTATATCTGTTAAAACTGGAATGGTACAGAGAAGATCAATACCCTGAGCGAGGACAATGTGCAAATCCATGAAGCATTCTGTACTTTTTTGGTAACTATCTGAGGTGATAGATGTTTACTAGGCTTACTGTAGCAACCATTTCACAATACATACAGATCGCACTATTCTGTTGCACACCTGAAATGTATGGGAAGAAGTAGTCACAGTAACACAGCAGGAAGGAGAAAGTAGACAGAGGAAAAGAATTAACACTCTATTCATCATGGACTTGACTAGTGAGAGCAAACATGATGGGCATTGTAACAATACTTCCAGGAATTTCATTTTTCTGTAGTGTGTGTGTGTGTGTGTGTGTGTGTGTGTGTGTGTGTACACATGTGCCAAAAACTGAACTTCAAAATTCTGAGTCCAGAACCTTCGAGAAAGATTTATTTACTTGTCACTTCTTAGAAGTTCAAGATATGATTCAATGTTAAGCCTTGGAACTCCCCTGTAAGTAAATCTAAAAAAATTAAATGAAGAGCAAAAAATTACATTATTCAGACGTTATGAAATCTTTATGATTCCGAATTAAAGACTCTAAGCTTCTTCTTTTTCCTTTTTTAATTCCACAGAAACAGCAAGAGTTTTACCAGTTGCCTTGGAGACATCTGAAAATCCAAACATTGAACCCTAATAGCATCTGTTGACGATGCTTTTATAAGTTCACCCTGCACTTAAAACAGGTTGAATTATATCTACTAAACTCAGGTAACCAAGACTTCGTTTTCATTCAATATCTTGGCAATAGGTCAAGAGAAACGTCAATGTGTCACCAAAAAGGGAAATACACACTTGGAGACCTGGCAGAACCCCCCCAAGAGATCGACAGTTGAAACTCAGAAAAATTCTTACCCAGTTCAGAGTTCTTCATAAGCGTAAATCAGAGGCTGAAACGTGCCAACAGAACCTTCTCAACTCTTTTCAGAGAAACTCCTACATGGGAAACACCGTCAGGACAGTGGTCATGTTGCTACACAAGAGGCGTTGTTATGGAGACAGCTTTGAAAGCGCCCTGGCAATCCCAGTGTATAATTAAGACCAGTGACCATGGAACAGCCAGCAGGGTGGTCTCCATGGAAACCATCAAACATACATTTTCACAGGCACAAGCAACTGTTCTGAATCAATGACTCTTTATGTAGGTTTAAAAACATTGTGAATGGTGCATCAATTGCTTCTTTTGTTAGACAATGTCTGATTAAATATGCCATGAGAGACCTTGTTCGCATGCAGGCTGAATTCTGAGCAGCGTCGGGGAGTAGGCAAGCCACAACTAAATTCACCACTGAGAACTAGTGAAAACAGAGGGTAAGTTCCATTAATTTGGTGAAAGAATTAAACTAGAAGCCAAGGAAGACCTGCCAACTGTGGACACTCACTCCTACCCCCATTAAGCATTCCGTCCACCCAACACTCAGATGCTCCAATATACTTCGACCCTCTCAATCAGATAGACATTATTGTTATACTTGTTTACTGATGAGAAAAAGAACCCACACCGAGAAAACGGCAGACCTGGGATTTAAAACTAGGACAAACTTAAGTCTTGACCCATGTTGAGATGACTATATAATACCGTGTGTTTGTACAGCACTTTGTCACTCCCCAGATTCATTCATATACATTATCTCACATACTCTGCTTATTTATCTTGCAATATTGAGGAGTCCATTTTTTAATTCGGCAACATTTCCCTCCTTGATCCTGTTTCTGTGCACACCACATACTCCAGGGTTGAAGACTCACACGTGGACACGGCTAGGAGGAGGTCCCCACCTCCCCCAGGACTGTGTGCACCATTCTGTCATAAGCAGCAGTGGGAAACAGGAAAACCTGTTTCCATAAAAATGAATTTTTTGGCTGTCAAAACTCTAAATAAAAACAGGGATAAACACTCCAACTAACTGCTTATACCATTAATATATAATCTTCCAAGAGAGAAGGTGAAATCTGATGATGGGGTCAGATGGTCAAGTGGTTTCTTATTATTCTGACTAGTGATATCAAAGACTTTAAATCTGGCAAATTCTCTCTTAAGAAGGTACTAATAAGGAATGATAAGGTTCCTAGCAGACCACCATTATATAATGCTACAATTAAATGTAAATGCCACCAGCATTTCTTCTTAAATACAGTCAAAACTGTCAGAGCTTACCACAATCATAACATTCTGGACCTCTCTTTAGATAACTTCTAGTCCTGACTCCTTCCTTTATGGATGAAACGACAGAAGACCAGCAATGGGCAGAAAGGAGTGTTCTTTCCTCTCCTTTCCTTTTCTCCCTGAAATCCCAGTCCCTTGATCTCACACCTCATAGCAAAGCCTCCCTCCCATTACTATCCTTCTGTTGTGCCTGAGTAAAAAGGCTCTCTGTTTTCTCTACAGCTACCCTTCCAAACTCCTTCCATCTCCTACTGAAACTTGTTCTCCATTCCCCCTCATTCTCTAGATCTGCAAATCTCTCTGCGTATGAATTTGTTCTTTTCTACTTGCAAGCATGGCCAGGCCCTTCGATCCCTTCTGCCATGGATTTCCTGTGTCTCTGACTACCAACCTTGGAGACATTTCTCATCTTTCCTATCCATCAGTCCTTGGTCCAAACTATCATTACCAGCCTCCTATCAGTTGTAAAACCTGAGTCTTTGTTCTCTCTTTATCACAACTCACAATAATTATGTAAAATACTTACATTTTCTCTTCTCTTCTTGCTCCTCCTCCTCTAGTCAAATTTATTTTCTCCTGGCTCCTCACCTGCACATCTGTCTCAGGGGCTCTGACACTCACCCAGGAAGGCCTCATCCCATCTCCCACCTTTCCCAGATAACCAGCACTTGTGGTGTCAGTCACTCCATTGCCTCAGTCTATTCACACAGCTCTCCCTTCTCCTACTCCTGAAGTCGTACCACCTGGCTCAACAATGTCTTCTAGGAGCCTCACATGAGTTACTTTTACCTTCTGTGGATGATAAGATACCTTAGGTGGGCACCCTACATATACTAATGCTTTCCTACCACCCCTTGGCTCGAAAGGTTGACCTAATAAATGTTGACTGGTTGCCAGAATCATGTAAAAAAAAAAATCACTCAAAGAGAGATCATTTACCTTGATGTAAGACACTTCTAATACCACCCAAACTGTAAGAACCAAGTATACCTTAAAGTCCCATGGAATAGTTGCTCCAGACAGGCAGTTAATTATGACACAGGTAAGGACCTGGGAGAGGGAAGCGAGATGTGCAGGTGTGACCCTGGGGGAGGGCCCACTCACTCCCGGGTGCCCACCTCACACTGCACGGCCTGACAGTGAGGCCACTCTAGTCCTGGCCCTGTGTGCACTAAATACCAACAATCAAAAACAAAACCAAATCAAGAGACACATCCAAGGCAAACTACAGAAAAATTTTTTCCCATAAAAAAGAACAGGCTAAGACTTGGTTTTCTGGTCTACCCACCACACGGCCTTCAGGAAATGAAATGGGGGCAGTTTAAAGAAAGTGTTCTTCCAGAGACAGCTTTGAAATGGGAGTAAACACCAAATCCCTAGCACCCTAGAGGGCCAGTGCTGTCTGGGGATGCTTTTCGTCTCCTGGCTTATCCTCAACAAAAACTCACTTGGCCTCAGTTGTTTCTTCCCAGTGGAGGCTGAGAACGCTGCTCGATCAGCAGTTAGCAAGATGAGACAAAGGAAGAATTCTCGTGTAAGAACTTAAAAAAGTCTGCTGGAGAAACCCAGTAGGAGAAAAACATACAATCATAGTACAGCTTTACATGTCTATATATTTCATTGCTTTTCCTTTAAATTCATTTACTTCTTCCTGCATCCATACTGTACAGATGGGAAGGGAACCCAAGATTTTATGAAGATGGAAGTTAGACTTCATGTGCCTGAATTTATCAAAATAAAGGAAGAAATTTTTTTAAAGTTTGCTAAGTATTGTTATTTCATCTTCTTAGAATGTTTCTAAAATTTCCAAGGAGAAAAGCGATAGTGATAATATACAGTGACTTAGAAAGCACTTTTTTTCCCATGCAGAACATTATCAGACCCACGGAAGACAGCAAGAAAGATGAGGATGGGGTAAAACATGGATGTGTTCTCTCAGAACTTGAAAAAGTTCTGGAAGTGACAAAGTTCCAATTCCTTGGAAAATGGCAGAAAATGGGACCTTTTGGAGCAATGAAGGCCCCAAGTAACTCCTCCTCCATGCTGTCTGTGTTATTTCAGTTTTTCACAGAATCCAATTACCCTCTGGGGCCAATGGAACATCCTTCTGCATTATTTTCCCAATGTGCAGGAACCCAGAAGAATCACAGTGACATCATGGGGAAATGCTGGATCACTAAGTATAATAAACTACATTTCAAATGTCAGCACCTTTTGATGTGTAAGTGGTTCAAAGAATGGATAAATATTCTGCTACTGACAATAACAGTGTTATGGTCAAATAGAAAAGAAAAAGAGAGAAAGAGTGAGATGGAAAGGTCAATGCTGAGACTAGAAAAGACTTTAATGGGTCATCTATTCTAATCCTCCACATTTAAGAAGGATTAGTGTTAAATCACAGGAACCAATTAAAAATTTTACTTTTTGAGTTAACTACAGAGGAGAAAATTATATGTCTTTCAGAGTTTACAAATAAAAAATAAATATAATAAATAAAAATAATAAATTTAATAAATAAATATAATAAATAAAATGGAGACTCATGAAACTAATGGTCAAATAGGCAAAGTCATATACAAAGGAAAAAGTAATCCCAAAGGATAAGACTTAAGCACTGTGCTTTCAGCATTACTATTTTAGAGTTTTCAGGGATGATTTATATGCCATAAAATTCCCCCAATGTGAATGCAAAATTCAATGATTTTTAATGAACGAATTTAATAAACTTAATTGATAGTGCAACCATTACCACAATCCAGTTTTAGAATATTTCCATTACCCCAAAAAAACTTCTTCAAGCCTATCTGTAATCCAATCTCTGCTCTAAGAAATCATTAATATGATTTACTGCCTCTATAAATCTACCTTTTCTGGAAATCTCACATAAGTAGAATCACACTATACATTTTCTTTTGTGACTGGTTCCTTTGACTTATAATATTTTTCAGGTTTATCCATATTGTAGCATTGTATTAGTCATCCATTCCTTTTTATTGCTGAATAGTATTCCACTGTATGTGTATCCCGTTTATACATTCACATTGATGGACATTTAGACTGTTTCCAGTTTGGGGGTATTATGAATGCTGCTGCTCTGAGCATTCAAGTTTAAGCGTTTTTGTGGACCTATTTCATTTCTTTTGTGCAGATATCTAGTAGAATTGTGGGGTCGTATTGCATAATTATTTTATGTGTAACCTTCAAAGAAACTACTAGATAGTTATCTATGTCATTTTACATTCCCACTTCACATTTTACATTCAGTTTCTCCACATCCTTGCCAGCACTTGATACTGTCTTTAACTTTATAATAGCCATCCTAGTATGTACTGGTTTCTCATCATGGCTTTAACCTGCATTTCCCAAGTGACTAATGCTGTTGATTTCCTTTCATAGACTTATGAACCACTTATATTTCTTCTTCACTAAAATGTCTGTTCAAATCTTCAAATCGGGTTATATGTTGCCTCATTAAAATGTAAGAATTCTTTATATATTAAAATTCTTTACCAGATTATTTATCCCCCTTGGAATTCACAGAGTTTCTTAGATCGGTCAATTTAGGTTTTCATCAAATTTTAGAAGTTTTCAGGTATTACTTATTTAAAAATTTTTCCTCCCCTTCTCTCTTCCTCTGTAATTATTATAGCTATGCGCATGTACTTGATATTGTCCCACAGGTCTATGAAGCTCTGATCATATTTCTTCACTAAAAAAAACCAACTTTATTAAGGTTGAATTATTTCATTTGCTCTACTATTCCAACTCATTTATTCCTTCTTCTGTCACCTCAAATCTGCTGTTGAGTACCTCCAGAGAATTTTTACATTTATTTCAGTTGTTATACTTTTCAACTCCAGGATTGCCACGTTTTTTCTTCTTAATCATTTCTATTTCTTTATTGAGAGTCTGTATTCATTGAATCATTCCTTTAATTCTTTACAGTTTCCTTTGGGTCTCTGAACATATTTAAATAGCTACTTTGCAGTCTTTTTCAACTAAAGCCTGTATCTGATAATGCAGACAGTTCCGAATGACTGCTTTTTTCTTATGTATGTGTCATGCTTTCTTGTTTATCTGAATGCCTCTAACTTTTTGTTGTTGAATCCTGGACATTTTAGATAATATACAGCAGCAACTCTTAACTCTCACTTCCTCAGAGAACTACTCTTGGTATTATTGCTTTGCCTGTTTAGTAATATTCTTAGACTAAGTCATGAAATCCCTCCCTCACAAGGGACAGTTCCTGATGTCTTCACTCCATTTACTTCCTTGTTTTTGTTTTTAAGATTGGCTTCCTGAGGACCACCACCATATCAGCATAGCTTAGTTTTCTGGCAAAGATTAGTCAGAGATTTTGCTCAAACACCTTGAGCCAGAAAGCCTTCTTCTCTCTGCTTCTGACGCTGTGTGTGGGCTAGAGAGCGCATTCAAACTTCAGGCTGTTTCCAAGACTTCCCAGCTTTTGCTTTCTGCTAGCTCCTTCACACCCCCTCTGTGTATACGCAGAGGCTCCAGTGGCCAGAGATGTGTGGGTGTCTTGGGCATGCTCCATCTCTGCAGTTCACAGACAAGGTTATCTGGGAAATGGAGAATGAGGAAGTCCCACAAGTCTTCTCACCTCTCCAGCCTACCTGTTAAGTTCTCTGCTGGTTCACTGCTTACTCCAAAGAGGATTAAAAACTCAAGTTAATGGAGTTACTGACTCTTCCTGTTCATTTATGACTGAAATGGCCACTTTAACAACAATACACCAAATAGTACAGGCCCTTTTTTGAAAGTGGCAGCATGGTACCCTGGTTGAAGTATCACACTGACAAAGCTGGGGAGGAGGGAATGGGAGCAGCCTCAGGTAAGAATGCCACAAACTAAACCAAAATGTAGTAATTGTCAAAAACAAATGCTATGCCTCTGGTCAAGTTTTAGAGAACTGAAATGGATATTCCTGACAGTCTTTTCTAGCTTTCCAGATCTGCTAATCTCTTTCTGTCAAGCTGGAAGTAAGTATCTCAGTCACTCTCTAAATTCTGCTGGAATAAGAATTACTGATGCTATTAAAAATTATTATTAATGCTATAGAAATGCATTTTCACCATGTATGTGAAAACATCACTATGAAATCTTATTTTCAAGTAAAAATGTTTATTTTTGTTTTCTGGACAGAAAACCCAACAAACATAAAGCTAGCAAGGGCACAAGTGTAAATGATTACTTCACTGTATTAATCCAGAAACCTCACCGCACACCCTGTTAACTTCCCTTGCTGATAATAAAGAAATGAAATGCTCCATTAAGAAAGAAGCTAGTTCCAAAGCATTTCAGAGCTGCTCTTCTGTTCTGCTTCCTTCTAGTTTTCCCTGCTCTCTACCTTATGCTTTAACCACAGTCAATCAGATACATAACGAGCCTTCTCATAATAGTCCTTTTATTAGAGGCTTTGTCAGAGTCTCCCAAGTGCCATTTCTCTTCCTTTCTCTATCACCTCTATCAGGCTGAGACCTCTTGGGCAAGTCACTGAGCTCCACATACGCTCAGACGCCCCAAGAGGAAAAAGACCTGCCCCCCTGCACCAGGAACCTTACAACTGGAGAATCTTGGAGATTCTTAAGGTAAAACCTCATTTTCAGATGGAGAAATTAAGGTCCAAGGAAATAAAGGGGCTTACTGAGGCCCCATTTCAGGCATGTGTTAAAGATAATGTCACATTGAATAAACAGATGAAGGGCCTCGGAAAGTGTTACCTGGATGGATGAAGGACCAATGACGATTTCGTGAAGAAAACCTGACATTACACAGGCACCGAGACCACTGGATACAAAAGATCCTGAGCCAGATTTTCCCCACCCCTTCCCTTTCTCTTACCTTCGCAAAGAAAATCCAGGCTGCACACTGCCCTGGGGCCATAAGGCTTTTTAGCTTCACTGTGCTGAACATGAGAAAGAATCCTAGAATTCCACTGGAAAAAGAAAATATTTTTTATTAGTGAGGCCCACCTCCCTTTAGCCATTAATTTTTTACATTTTACTAATTTTTAATCATTACACAATCTCTGTCTCACCTGTTTTCTAGTGACCTCTGGATTAAAAACTCCAAAAATTGAAAAAAAATCATTAAGTTCTACTCTCCTATGGAGCTCTGATGAGCGCATTTCACTGGAGGTGGGGCGGGGGGGAAGGGCATTTGAGAGGTCTGTTACTAAATAATGAAAGAGAAAAAAAAGTGGGGGACAAAACTTCCTGCTTGTTCCCGTATTGTTTCTTGTACTTAAGTGTTTGCCAAGATAGAGATTCTATTTTTTTTTTTTTTCAAGTAGAATAAACTGCCAAGGGAAGGCTTCCAAAGTGAAACTCAGCATAAGAGGACAGAGGATCTGGGCTGGCCCCTGGGCTCAGGTGAAAATCTGAAGTGGTGGCTGACTCAGAACAGAAGTCTCCCAAACTAGGTGCACCTATGAGCCTACAGAAAGACAGTCTTTAGGAATGATGCTTAAACCAATGCACATGACCTGAAAAAGCACCCCTCTCCCCATCCCGCTCAGGAAGCCTGAGAATGAGGCAGCATCTCAGGGACCACTCAGTGCCCCAGCAAGGGCACTGACACAGCAGCGACCTGGGGACGCAGCAGCCGGGAGCTGTTTTCAAAAGCCTCACAAAGAGAACTCCAGACAGAATGGTCACCTGGCATTTGGAGACAGAGCAATTGAGGGCAAGAGTGTGTCAGAGACCCCAAGAAGGAAAGAGAGGCTGACTTCCTGTATATGCAAGTGGGAGCTTGAGTGTGTTTTTATTTAAAGTTGAAAACTGCAGAGATATGACTGCAGCGGCACCCCAAGCCAGGGGGACAGGTCATACGGGCTGCACCTTTGTACCTTCAGCGCCTTGAATGCCAGGTTGTCCTCTGCCCTTTACTGTAGACGCGGATGTGTGAGTCCAGCCAAGATCGTGAGCTCTGAAAGGGAGGGTTCCAACTGGGGGCTCCCCTGTATGTTCCCCCAACAGAGCAGAACACGGTGTATTGGCAGAGTGTGCATAACACAGTGTTTCCTGGGTTTACTTGGAAGCAGGCTGAATGGAATTGAACATAACTAAAGCCAAATTTCGCAGAAATGTGTGCCTTTGCTTTATGAGATCAGTTCACTGCCACATTCTCGGGGCAGGACCTGTGCTAGGCACGGGGTTTCCTCTGTATCTCAGCCTACTTGGCCCGGATGATCTGTAAAATCTGTTGCGATTTACATCCTCAGTCATGGGAGACAGGACAGCTGTGGATTAAGACACTGAATGACTCACACCCCAAAAGGAAGGAGGCCCACATGGGCAAGCGACAGGCTGGAATCAAGGACCTGGATTTCTCTTCATGGCTGTGCTCACGAACCTTTTAACGTTGACCAAATCCCCTTCTTCTGCACCTCCTCCCCTCAGATTCTGTGTTCATAAAAGGAATAAGCGTAGCGGTCCTCTTCCTACTTTATGGAAATCAGAGACTTTCAGAATAGGTTTCCTGACCCCAAATCTCACTTCACTAACGAGCAATAGGAGGCACAGGAACAATTAGAATCCAGATTCCTGAGTCTGTCAACAGTTTTCCACGGCACTTCAAACTTCATTATGGAAACATGTTCTTGACGAAAGATCGAGTGACAAATTCAAGGAGCCATGGCTGTGAGGTTAGGGGGAGAAATCGAGGCAACGAGCATTGTGGGGGCTCCTCTTGGTGGGCTCCACCTACTGCGTCCAAGGAAGGAATGACCTCATAGGTGCCCGTCCAACCTCCCTCCGGTCTTTCCCTTTCCTTTCTACCTCCAGCCAGAACAGATCACGATAATGGCTGCCATTAAACCAGGAGCCATGTTTAGGGTTTTATGGGTTTTTCTGGGTCTTCCTGCCACTCTTTATCAGAAAGAGAAAACAATCTACATACAGGACACATGGGTGGCGGGGGAGTGGGGGGGCTCCTCAAGATTATCTACAAGGAGTCCACAGCTGGAAAAGGCTGCTCTCCTCTGCTGCGTGCCTGCAGAAGGGCCTGTGCAGGGAAAGGAACAGTTGAGCAAGACGCCTTCCAGCCCACTGTTCAGTTTCTTCTCGGTGGTCTCTGGTGGTCACCTGGACGCACTCTTCCAGCAGGGAGAGCTCGCTAATGAGGTCTGTGATGCACTTGGTGAAGGCATCCTGGTGCTGCAGTCCAGAGCAGTCTGTTCACAGGGGATGATCTTGTGCTCCGAGGGGTGGAGAACTCCAGAGCCAGCCAACAGCACCTGTGGGGGGGTCCTTCAACAGCTGCAATTTAATCTTTCCTAGCATGCGATCTTCTTTATCGAAATGAACAAACAGGCTTGGGGTACCCTGGTGTCCTTGTTAGTGATAATCTTCTTCCCCTAGGAGAGCTAGAATGTCTAGAAGGCAGGAAGGGCATTCATGTTTGCACCACAGAGGCATTCAAACTCCTACACATCTGACTTATACACACAATCACCTGGTACTGGTATTATCTTTCCACTTTACACTGAGAAAACGAATCTAAGCTTGGGAGAACTAGGATAACTTGCTCAAAGACCACACCATCAACCAGGAGCAAAGCTGGAGTTCAACCCAAGTCCAAGGCTGTCACCAGACTACATCTTTGAGATGTCCACAGGAGCCTTTCCAATTAAAAAGCTATAACAAAGTTAGTGGAGTAGGGATCCTGGCAGGGAAAGGGGGACAGACGGGGTTTGAACTTCTGTGTATATGAATATATCCACTTCATCAGCCTACATGCTTGAGTGTTGCCCAAGGCCAACTACTGATGATCACTTTGTCTAGCTATTTCCTAGTTGCTGGTCCCAGAATCTGCTTCTCAGAGGCTTAGGGTTCAGTCAAGATTTCCGGGAGGCTGTCTTTCAGGAGGAAGAGGGAGGACAAGGTGGGAGCCTAGAGTTGGAATTCTGGGCTCAAATCTTCTCCCGAACTAAATCAGTTTCATCAGTTTTATATACTGAAATCCTGTGTAAAATTTGCTTGTGGGAAAAATCAAAGTGGGGGAATCCTAGCTCCCCTACAAGTTTGAAAACCACGGCCCTGGTGGAGGGACAGGAAAGGGGGCCACACAGGCTCCAGGCCCCCTACACTCGCACACAGCCACCACTCGCCAATGGTCACAGAGCTGTCAGCACCTGCAACTGCCACCACACTCTGCTGCCGCTGACTTGGATAATCGGCAATGACCCAGAACTTCACAGAGGGCAAGACATGGGTGGTAGTAAAGAAACATACAAAATAATAATCCAAGGGGCTTTAGGAACTAAGATTACCTGGCACAGCAGCTACCATGGAATCTGTAGAAATACAGGAACGGAAAGTCCAGGACGCTGAGGAGGTCACCTGAGGGGTACAACAAGGGTGAAATGGTGGCCCACGCACTCCCCTCCCCCAACTGCCCCAAGTAAGTGTCTTAGGCAAGGCAGCCCTTAAGGGCTGAGCTACCCAATACTGAGTCCACTCTGGGTTTCCGAGGGTTTTTAAGTTAATTGTCGATAATAATATTATCATAATAATGCTCATTTAGTAAAAGTCTGCCCTATACCAAAAAATTTATGCACATAACCTCTTTCAAAATCCTTGGGACAACTCTGTAAAGTTTTATTATCCCCATTTGAACCGGAGCTCTGCCTAAGATTGCACAACTCCTGAGCTGTGGAGCCAGAATGTGAACCCCACCACGCTGAACCCTAGGGTGGTTCCTCTTCGCCATGCAGTCATTCCTGCCCAAGGCAGAGCGTAGACCCCCAAAATTCTTTTTCAAAAGATTCCTCTATTCTTTTCTGCCTTATGTCTAAAAAAAGACTGTGAATGTACCCCTCTGACATCTTTTTTCATTTTTGTGTTAATTACGTAACAATCAGCACAGAGGCCAGATGACCACGCTACTCATTTTAGTTTAAGGTCCAAAGGGTACATTTATTTCTAGTGAAGTAAGTTCATTCTTCTAGTTCCACTTGGTGAAAGAGGAAATAATCACACATATTGGCTGCTTCCCTCTCTGGAATTTGAACTTGGTAACAAACAAGAAGTCAGGAGATTAAAAAAGCAGAAGGCCTTCCAAAAATGTCCAGAGAAAAGGAATTAAGCATTTCCACAGCAGATTGCTTAATCCTTCCAAATCTGGAATTTCTGGGACTCTGGAGCCAGGCCTCCCAGGCCCCAGGACGTGGTATGTGTCTGTGGCTATCAGGCTGATTCCCTATAGCCACAGTCTTGCAAGTGCACCGTGGACGGACAGGTAGGGTTTCCTTCATCGCTGCACATTGTTAATTTGAGTTGCAGACAAAGGACACGACGGGCTATTACTCTTCCCTCAGAGACGTAAATGATTTCAAATGACTCAGCCATCTACTGGGAAGGAGCTTTCTGAATTCCATTTCTCTTGAAGTTTTTAATTTTAATATTGACTATTGTTAGGTTGTTTTGCTTCATTTGTGTGCTGATACATGTGTTTGTTTAACTAAAAGGAGAGGGTTCTTTGGGGTCTGGTTTTTGTGTTGTCCCGCAAGAGGTTAAAGAGTTTTTTCTATCTGTGCTTTTTATTATATAAATTTTAAAGCATGTACAATATGAGAAGTAATGGTATAATGAACTCTCCATAGAGCCTTCACCCAGTTTCAATAATTTAAACACTTGAATGATCTTGTTTCATTTGTATACCACTGACTTTTCCTTCCCCTCAAACAGGGTATTTTTTTTCTTTTTAACATTGGTTACAACACTGTACATGACTTAGGGGAATAGATTCATACCTCTTGAGGTGTATGTCACTCCACCATGCCCACCACAAAGCACCTTTACCCTAAGGCGTCCCCATCCTCCCCTCTGCACCCCCTCTGGTAGCCTTAATATGGCAGTCATATTTTGAGGGTTTGTTTTGGTTAGTTTTTGTTCTTTCTGCCACGATTCTACTGAATACTTCTATCACCTAACTCAGGACCTACGTTGGTAGATCTGATAGGCGCCCGGTGTGTGAAGAGCACCCTTTATTCCCAAGGCTCTCTCCCCACAGAAGTGACAGCTAGATGAGGTCACCCTGGCACCCTGGTCCCAGAGGGCAGCCAGAGTACCCTCTGAAGCGGATGAAGGGACATCCATGGAGGATTTGCTTTGTTGCTTTGGCAGCTGGTGGCTCTTGGCCCTTTCCCAACTTCCCTCTCAGTGTGAGAGAAACTACAGCGCAGTCAGTGTGATAATGAGGAATGGGCAGAGAGGGAGATAAATTAAATCCAGGACCTCAAGTTTCCTGCGGCTCTGCCTTCTCTCAGCCTCCAGTCTTTATCAGAAACACCCCGGGAAGGAAACTGGTTTAGGGGTGCACTGGCAACCTTCAACAGCCCAGTCCAGGCTGTGGAGGGGTCTGAAGGGCAGTGCCATGGTCAGAGGGAGACTTGGAAGCAGATAAAGAAGAAATCACCCCCTTGGGTATTGTACCACTTAAATAACAATCCTCACCCAAATCCTAAAAATTGATCCTATAATTATTGAGAGAGAGAAAGTCCACTCTTCTCTTTGAGTCATTTCTAAAACAGCACACATTTCTTACATAGCATCTAGATAACTCCATGCCTGTTTCTCTTTAAAGAACTACCAAGCTCTGGAGAGCAGGGACTCTATCTTACTCATCACTTCGGTCCACTGTGTTAGGACCATCCCTGACATATACAGGATCCACCGAATATCTAAAAGACCCAAGTGCCTCCTGGAGAGAAGACTGCACACTTTCCAGTTGGCTGTGCTGGCCCTCAGTTTCAAACTGACCCCAAATGCTTCCCCTCCGATGTCTTCAGCCTGCCTCCTCTTTTACTAAAGAACAATTCTTAAACAGACAGGGCGCACAACAATCTGTAAACAGCAGTGGTTGGTGGCTGTGGTACAAATAGCCTGGAGATATTATAGTGTGTGGCTGGCCAGGCCAACACCATAAGGACTAGATCCAGGATCCGAAAAAATATATAAAGACTTCAAAAGACCACAGTCCTGCACCATCTAGTGCAGAATACACAATTTAAGCACAGATTAAGTGGTTCAAGAGTTGTCAACATGTTCTGTGGCGTCAACAAGCAGCTTATGCAATAAAGGCTGAGTTGAGCCTTCACTGCTGTTCTCCAGAGTTAGAACCTGCTGACTTGGAGTGAGGGAATGAATTCCATTTCTTTGAAGATTATAGAGCATGAAAATTGCCTCTGTGAAGTGCTGTACAATCTTACCACATTCAAGACTAATTGATATGTGACCATCAAGATTTCCTCTTACCACATTTTAGCTCTCAAAACTGGCAGGAAAATGAAAGGTCAGTTCCACGACTTCATTAGTGCTGCTTGCTTTATCTCACACATGGCAATGGACACACCAGGTAACAAGGTCATTTGGGGGTCAGAGACCTGTGGGTCTGCCTGCTGTTCTGGTCCTGTGACACTACACATACAAATATGCAAACTTTCAAACACAAGAAGAATTTCCTTTCCTTACTACTGCTTAAAACAGTGCAAGGGGAAGCAAAGTTATTGGAGTCTGCATGCATTCTAGTTAGAAGATTTGAGGGAGAGACAGATTCCATGCACCAAGAAAAAAATCCATTGTCCACGTGGGAAAATGTGGAAGGCCATCGACATAGAGAAATATCTACCTGATCCCCACTACCATGTCCAATGTACCCCTAAAGCTCTGATGCAAAGCCAAATCATCTGCATCTACAAGACAGTTTATCTCTCTAGTCACTCATGAGTGAATAAGAGGGCAACTCAGTCAAAAGAACCTTTGAGAGACCATGACCCATCCATTAGAATAGCTACAATAAGACTGATAATACCAAATGTTGGTGAAGAAGGGGAGCTACCAGAACGCTCATACATTGCTGGGTGGGAGTGTAAAATGGTACACACTCTCGAGAAAACTGGCACTTTCTTTAAAAATTAAACATATATCTACTCTACAACCCAGAAATTCTACTCCTAGGATTTTATCCAAGATACATAAAACCAAGTTCACAGTTTTGTATAAGAACATTCAAAGCATCTGTATTCATAACCGCCAAAACCTGGAAAAAGCCCAGGTGAGTGTCAACAGGTGAATGGAAAAACAAAAGGAGGTATGTCACACAAGGGCACACTATTCAGCAAGAAAAAGGAACCAGTTAGTGATGTGCACAACAATCTGGACAACTCTGTAAACATTAAGCTGAACGAAAGGGCGACACACAGAAGAATACTTCTGGTGTGATTCCACTTGTGCAAGGCCCTAGAGTAGACAAAACATATCAGTGGAAACAGAAATCACATCAGAAGTGGCTCTGATGCCAGTGAGAAGGGAGTGACTGAGGATGGGTATGAGGAAGTCTTTTTTAGTGACAGAAATGTTTTATACCTTAATATGGGTTTGGTAACATGGATATATACATTTGTCAAAATTAACAGAGGTGGATATTTAAGATATTTCAGAAATCTAAGTTACATCTCAATTTTAAAATGTTTTTAAAATATTATCAAATTATTAAGACACAAGTACAAAAATGTGGAAAAAACAAAGAATAAAGTCTTGCTTTAATGTCTAGAAATTATTTTTATTGAAATAATTGGCATATAATATTGTATTAGTTGCAGGTGTATGACATAACTCTTCGATATTTGTATATACTGGGAAATGACCACCACAGCAAATCTATTGGGCTATCGGAAAAGTCATGATGCATTTTTGAAAAACACAGAAAAATATGTCGTGACGTTTCTGACAACCCAATAATTACCACCCATCACTATTCATAGCTACAGATTTTTTTTGTGTGATGAGAACTTTTAAGATCTACTCTCAACAACTTTCAAATATACAACAAGCGTTGTTAACCACAGTCACTGTGCTGTACATTATATCCCCGTGATTTATTTACTTTATAATTAAGAAAAAAAAGTCAGAAATTATTCACAGAACTTTCAAAAAGAAAGAGTGCACCTGTGAGGCCTCTTCCTGTGTCATATCTGGTAAGGGTATGGGAACTCAGGAAGATAGTTCTTGACCCGCACTCAAGTCCTGCAGAGTACATTCTAGATGAAACATGTAATAAGCAAGCAGGAAAGAATACATAAAATGGGCTAGACTACCCAAGAGTCCAATGAGAAAACTAATCAACAGGTAAGAATCAAAGCTGCCCAATTAAGAGTTTAGGGTTTTTACACTAATCCGAAAGGATACATGCACCCGTATGTTCATTGCGGCACTGTTCACAATAGCAAAGGTATGGAAGCAACCCAGATGTCCAAGAATAGATGACTGGATCAAGAAGATGTGGTACATATACACAATGGAATACTATTCATCATGGAAAGAAGATAAACTCATGCAATTTGCAGCGACATGGATGGAATTAGAGGGGATCATACTCAGTGAAATAAGCCAGAAAGAAAAAGAAAAATATCGAATGGTTTCACTTATAACAGGACTATAGGGAGGCCGGGTGGGAGAGAGACAATCAGTGGGGGGGGTGGGGGGGGAGAGGATAAGGGCACAAAATGGAAGAGAGGAGAATACAGGGGACCATGGAGATGGATCACGGGTGAATTGGTGGTGGGTTGTCCAAGGGGAATACAAAATGTAAAAGACATAAATAACAATAAAAATAAATAAAGAAATAAATAAAATTAAAAAAAAAAGTTTAGGGTTTTTAAAGCTGGCCTACCCGATCCCCAATGGGTCTTCTAGAGTCTTCCATCATCTCTAATACCAAATTCCTACCTTAGCAGATATCTGCCTTACTGATTCACTCCAACAAACACACACCTTTACTATGCCTGAAGCAGGAGGGGCTGCTATGGCCGCATAGTGATGTGCACAACACACATCATTAAAGTTTAAGCTCAACTTTAGAGGGAGCCCTGGGAGTAGCTAAAAAGTAAAGTTGATCCAAACCTAGACAGTCTCTTTTCATTTGGATTTTATAAGCAACTTTCCTACTCTAATCAAGATGATTTTGCAACTCAGCCTTTTCTTCAAGGCAAGCACTCAAGGACAAACCTCATATACACCAAAGTTTACAGTCAATGGTGCTCCACTGATAGGAGGTAGAAGAAAAACAGACACACACCCCACGAAGGCACCTGGGCATGCAATTTGTATATGTTGTAAGAATATAACAAACGCGATCCCAGCGACCACACGCAGAATAACTTTATAAATAGAGGTAAGTTATTTAATACACACAGAAGCAGGTTTAGTTTACAGCTTTTTTTCCTGGGATGCCCATGGGCTAGATACTAAACTTGGTGCTGATACAGATGGAAATCTCCAGCTCTTCTGGAAGGATGCTGCCAGTTTGTACAGAACCCACACACATCTTCCCCAGGGCTGTAGTCAGAACCCGGCTATAAAGGCTCAGCAAGAGAGCCCCATACTGCTTCTGCTGTTGACGCCAGTGTCACAGTCAATCTCATTACGCAAGCAAATTCCTTCTAGAATCCAACTTACTTCAAGAGGCCTCTTTAAAGATACCATCTCGGCTACCCAGAAAACAGCAACAAACCAAACTTGCAGCTAGGACTCCTTCCAGGGAACTGTACCAAGCCTCTCCCTGAAGACTCCCACAGTTTCATAGCTCCCCGAGCTGCCCATAATGATCATTTACCACACAATGCAATATAAGCTTGCAAGAAGGTAGGAAAGGGAGCATCTGGAGCCCCCTTATATGTTTTAAATATAATTTAAAATATGTAATTATTAAAATATAATTTGAAAGAAAATTAATCCTTACCGAGTTCCCAACACATTCTCAAACAAGAGACTTCTCTCATCATTCCTTTTAACTTTTTAAAATTGCAACATAATTCACTTACAAAAAAAATTCACCCTTTTATAATGTAGAGTACAGTGATTTTTTAGTATATTCTCGGAATTGAGCAACCATCACTTCTATCTAATTCCAGAAGATTCTCTTCAGCTCAAAAATAAACTGACACCTAGTTTAGTCACTCTTCCACCAGGCTAATCCCCAATCTTAGGGTGCTGACCCCTTCATGTTTCCAGAGAGTAACTAAAGGTCTTACACTGACCTAAAAGTCCCCTGTTATCCAAGTTATTTGGTATGATTTGCTAAGTTATTTTGGGTTTATTGTGAATTTACATAGAATTTTTTTTTTTAGCATTCAAATAGGGGATACTGGGATAGCAGGCGAAACCTGTAACTCAAGGTAAAATGTAGGAGTGTTGGCAAAAATGTATAAACTATTACCAGCAGTTATTATGTTCAGAAACTGATGGCTAAAACACGCCCTCTTCCCCAATAAAAGCTCCAGGAAGAAATTTAGGAACGTCATACAGAAGTGTTCACTCACTTAGAAGACTTTAAGATAAATTGTAAAATCACTGTAAAAGTATTTTTTAAAAAAGGCTTGGAAAGAGAGTCCAGAGACAGGAGATCAGTCTCCTTCTGCTACTCACATCGCCCACATTATCTCATCACCTCAGGTAAGAACTTGGGGCTTCAATTTTTCTCATTGGTAAAATGTGGTGGCACCTTGGATAATCACTAAGATCCCTTTCAGCTCTGATAATCAGGAGCATAGCAAATGAACAGCGCTAAGTATCAAAAGGCAGAGTCATTTCTTTAGGTGAAAAGTATTCACCCAAATTCACTAGAAATCACCTGGAGCAAATGAACATGTAAACCAGAAGAACCAGAAAACAGAACTTTCCAAGGACCTTTGGAAAAAACACACAACAACAAGGGAGGTTGCTTGGTGAACCCTTAATTCTGTAGGGTGAAGACCTCATCACAGCATACTGAGAAGCGTGACTTAATGCGGGCAACCAGCAGCATGGGCAAGCAGGAACTGTCTAGGGTTAACACCTAGGTTTTGTATTATTTTACAAAGGATAGGCTCATGAAAATGCTAGCGGAGAGGACACTCAACAGCAAACCTGATCATGAACTAGAATTGGGTTGGGGGAGTGGGCAGAATCGACAGATGTCCTTCAGTGTGGGTACCAATAATACCCTGAGAACAAACAAATTCAAATGATGCTTATGAGACTTTATGCAATAAAGGCTGAGTTGAGCCTTCACTGCTGTGTTTCAGAGTTAGAACCCGCTGACTCCGAGTGATGGAGTGAATCCATCATGGGTTACTATGGACAGGGCCAAGTACATGGGCCATCCTGGAAGTCTGACAACCACATTCTCAGACACCTAACTGGCTTGAATGGACAATGCACCATAAACAAACCAAACACGATGGACATTTACCTGTGGGATGAGATGCAAATGCCAGGAGCACCGCACTGAAAAACAAAGAGCAGAGCAGTGAAAAAAACTTTCCTGGCACTGAGAAAAAAACACACCCTTCCGCCCATTCTACTTGGAAATAGTAAAATGGGCCTAAAAACAAATTATCTGTACTGAATGGTCTCCTTCTGCCTGACTCCTCCTCCTCAGTGGGAGAATCTCTTGACCTGCCTCTGGACTTGGCAGGACGGTTGGCTCTACCAGGGGACAGAGGATCCAAGCCCCATCGAGGGTCAGCTGTGCCACTAATTATCACACTCACCTCCTTTCCAGACAGTACTTGTAAGCTAAACAAAGCACTGAATTACGAGTAGTCTGCAGTCTAATCGCTAGCTGTTGAATGTGAGTGAAATCGCTTTTTGGCCACAAAATTAACTTCATCAAAAGGCAAGGCAAAAAAAAAACAAAACAAAACAGAAGTTAAATTTTCAAGAAGCTAGGCCGGAAATGATGCACTCATCCATGAGGAGCCCGAAAACTGCCTGGGCTGACTCACAGTTGTTGCTGAAAGGATGAAAGGAAGGCACATTCCTCTGGTGTGGACCACATATGCCCTGGGCACGCTCCCATCTCCTGCGCCACTCTGGCACCTTCACGCTGTCCTCCACCACCTTCCACAGCCTCTTCCAACCCAACTCCACATCATCCTGGCAGCTGATCTAATTAGAGGTTAAGGAATGTCTTGTTTTGTTTTTATGCTTGCTGGATGTCCTTCTCTGGTTCTTAACCCAGGCTGCAGGTCCTAAGAGCCAAGAGCCTGGCTGAAGATAGACACAGAGGGAGTGGTCCAGACCTCGGTGGTTTGGCTTTGTTATGGTCCCTGGTCATTTCAGCATGCGCTGGCTCTGCTGGGTGACACCAGACGCAGTGTAGATGAAGATAGTTGTTTTTTTTTTATTTGTTTGTTTAGAGAAAGAAAAAGTTTATTAGAGAGAAAAGGAACAGAAAGAAAGTGGGACTCCCAGGCCGATGGAACCAGGCCAGGGAGGGGCAAGGAAGCCGAAGTGGAGTCGTGTCTCAGGGAATATAGACCTCTTTTCCCCTAATTATTCTAAAGCTCCATCTGTTAGTTTTTGGTGGTCTCACTCACTGCCTTAATGTCTCTGTGCCCGGAACTAAGTCTCTGTGTCCCAGTCCTAATCTTAATATACTTTTTTTTTTTTATCATCCTTGATCTGGAATGTCCCATTGCTCCTAGTCCTGGGGTGCCTGACTGATAGTTTTGAGCAGGGAAACCACTGATAACACATCAGCCCTGTTCTGCTGCTGGTGTATCTCTCAGTCCCATTTCTGTTGTTCTCAAGCTGTTCCTTTGCTCTCCCTTTAAAAGCACAGGTGTCCTGTTGGCTCTCAGAGGGGCAGCATCATGGAAGGAGGCAAAAGCAGTGGATGCTCAGGGGAAAGGCAGTGGAGAATGGTCACATGTCTAATCATTTGGAATTTGTAGTCTGTAAATAGGATTTACATGTAGCTGTGAAACAGACACCCTGCAGATGAGCCTGGAGACATGGCCTTCACATGGCCACCACATGGCCACCTTTGTTTACCTTCTCTTCCATCTTTGGCAAAACATGCCCTGTACTTACTCCATTTTTTTTTTTCCAGTGGATCTGTTTCTCGTTATAACTTTCATAACAGAAGGTATAGTTCCTAAGGTAGAACATAAGGAAAGGGACCCTTTCCATCCCAAAATATTTCCCAGGGTCTCCAATGGTACCCAAAATTCTAATACTGGAATCATCACAAAGGGTAACCCTGAAAGTATTAGGCAATAAAAATAAAAAGAAATAATTAAATGAAAATGTTGATTCTGCTTGAATTTTGCAATTACAGTGTCACAGCACTCCTAATTCTTACACTGTGTCCTCCTTGGGATCAAAAGACATATTATATTCCTCCTTAGATCCCAAGTTTCTATGCCAGACAAACAGTAGGTGCTTGATACATTTTCTGGATTGCAATTAATCACCTCCAGGCATATATGGCAGGGATAATTTGAAGAGAAATATAACTTGAAGCTCCTTCTAGTCCTAACATGTAAACTCTGAGGAAATCACACTAACGTAAAAGGTATAGAACGCCAGATAAACAGCATACTTTAAAATTCATTCATTTAACAAACAGTTATTGAGTGCCTATAGTGTTCTAATATGGAAAGACAGCAAGGAACAACATAGAAAACATTC
This sequence comes from Scalopus aquaticus, assembly GCA_004024925.1. Lineage (NCBI taxonomy): Eukaryota > Metazoa > Chordata > Mammalia > Eulipotyphla > Talpidae > Scalopus > Scalopus aquaticus. The sequence continues at coordinate 137,863 of PVIJ01002398.1, read as the reverse complement.
ATACACTCACAGGAAAAAAAAAAGAAAATGTAACCTCCAGGTACTAGATTCCAATACATCTTTTTTCTTTCACAAAGTCACACCCGAGGGGGGAAAAAATACCTATTTCTCTCTCTCTCTCTCTCTCTCTCTCTCTCTCTCTCTCACACACACACACACACACACACACACACACACACACACACACTTTGATCTACAAAATAATATGAACAGAGGCCAATATGGCTATTTTCTATTTAACAGACAATGAAAGACAAGTGTCAGCTCAAGTTAAAAAAGGGCTAGGCATATATCCTATAATATATCCCTTATAAATTACCTACAATGCCTCAAAAAGCAGATTAAGGTGATACCATTTTGTTTTTAGTCCTATATATAACTTCCTCCCTTATTCCTTCCATGACCCTTGATGGAAGGCACCCAAGACGACTCTATCTTGGGTCTTAGCCTTCTACTACATGAAAAACACTCCCAGAATCAGCTTTGGGAACAAATACATCCTCAGAAAAACAGAGAAATATGTGTCATAGATAGAGAACCATCAAACTACTGGGCTCTCTCAAAAAATGGAGAGCTCACACTAGGCCTTGGCCCTGGCAGGCACTTCAGGCTGGCACACACAGGCACAACCACCCCACAGATCTGATTGCTGCCCTCAGTCTCCAGCGCCCGTGGGAAACACAGCAATACCCTTGCTCTGATTCATCTGTCTTCATCACTGGTACTGAAAGATCTAACAACAGGCTGGCCAGCCAGGAGGCCTGAGTACCTGGCTCTCTCATGGGCAGGGAGCCCCATCTTCAGATGAGGTGAAGGAGCTGCAAGTGGATGGGCGCACAGGAGAACCAGCAAGGGTCTGAGGGGGTGTCAAGGAGATTTTCTCATCCTCTTATTGTTCTGCTGCTTGAGCGGGCTGTACTGCGGAAAAGAGAACTGCCTAAAGTAGTCTGGAAAGATCTTAAACGGCAACAGCCTTCTGCATCTTCAGAAAAGTCTTTTGGAAGAGCAGCTAGTGGGACTGGATAACATGGAACTAAGGGTTGTTTCAGCTGAGTACAAAAGAGGTTCATCGTCATGGCCAGGGTGAATCTGCTTCAAACAGGCGTTTTAATAAATATTAAGATATTTATGCACTTTATTTGCCAATAGAGTATACAGCTCATGTTCAACTAAAGTTTTAAGCTGAGTGATTTCCTCCAGAAGTCAGTGTGAACCAAATACTGAAAGGCACATCTCTGATCTTGGCCCTTGTTACTGAATGTTGCTGCAGTAGGCAAACTTGGATTCCCACGGGCAAATCTCACTCTGCCTCTCAACTAGTTCCATGAAGTGCAGTGCAAGACAGCTATAAAATCCAAGAGCTTTCCCCAGCTATTCTGTTAAGCACCAGACCCCTGTTCTTTACTTGGTTGGGGGCAAGGGTGTAATTACAAGTCCATACACTATATTGAAATGCTATAAAGCAAGTCTCCTTAACAACTATCCCTTCACAACAATCTGGAAATCTGGATGATTAAAATTTAGATTTCTTAAAGACCTTGAAGAGGCATATCGGTATGTGGCAGCATGGGGAGATGCAGCTCTAGTTACTGGCTCGCAATGGCACCCCTCTTCTCTTTCCACCCCAGGTTCTGCCCTGTACCCCAAAAGGCCTCAGACACACGTGTCAACGCCTTAACCTGAAAGCCCTTCATCCACATTCCTCTCACCAACAGTCTTTCTTTGGGCTCCCTCCGGGTCTGCCCTGGAATTGAGCTCAGGACCACTTTAACATGGAATTCCAGGGCACAGTCCAGACAGGGGGTGTGCGTTCTGGGAAGAAACATCCCCTTCACCCTAGAGACTCCATATCCCATGAGAAGCATGGCTTTCCCCTCTTGTCTGGATTAGCGCTCTAGAGATCTCAAACCTGATTATACAGTACATCAACAATCTCTCAGGCCGAGCGGGCTCTCTGGCCTAAGGGCAGAACTACTATTTAGTTTCAAGTCCTGGTGAACTCACAGACAATTTAACTTGCCTTTCAAACAGGCACACTGGCTCAGAATTCCCCAATCAAAATATTATTGAAAAATAATATCCATTAGCTCTAGGAGAATATGAATTTGTTGGAAATATAAATCATATTTTACCTGAATATATAGTTTAAGTACAGCTGGTCAAGGTCACTAGGGAATAAAGAAAAAAAATGTGAAATAAAAGAAATGTTTTACAAGACACAAAATAGTCAATCTTCCATTAATAAATCATATCTTCATCTATAAATTATCAATAAATAGTATGAAGACTACTTCATATTCAAAACCTGTTCCTGATTTTGTTTTAAAAAACAGTTCCTTGTTTAATACTATCACAGACATTTTCACTTATGGTGGTTTATTTCCTATGAGCACATTTGCCACTTTTAAAGACATGTCAACTCTCTAGGCCACTAGACTAACTTTTAAGGATACTATATTTGACAAATAAAAATACAGAACCCAAATAAATCTGAATGCCATACAAACAATAATGTATTAGTGTAAGCATATTCCAAATATTGCATAGTGTAAGTATATTCCAAATATTGCATACCTAAACTAAAAAAAATTATTATTTATCTAAAATTCAAATTTAACTGCACATGCTGTATTTTATCTGACAATTCTACTGACTTCTTATTGTAAAAAGTTTTTTTTAATTTTATATTTTATTTATTTTTGTTATTCATATCTTTTACATTATTGTGTGTTCCCCATAAGTTACCCACCACCTGTTCACCCGTGGAACCATCACCATAGTCCTCCGTGCTCCCCTCTTCCCCCCTCTTGAGCCCTTCCCCTCCCCTCCTTCCCTGCTGAATGTTGCTTTCTTGTTTGGCTCCCCTATATTCCTGTTATAAGTGAAACCATTCGATAATTTTCTCTTTCTTTCTGGCTTATTTCACTGATCATGATCCCTTCTAGATCCATCCATGTTGCTGCGGATTGCATGTGTTTGTCTTTTTTGAATGCTGAATAGTATTCCATTGTGTATATGTACCACATCTTCCTGATCCAGTCATCTATTTTTGGGCATCTGGGTTGTTTCCATACCTTAGCTATTGTAAACACTGCTGCAATAAACATGCAGGTGCATGTATCCTTTCGGATTAGTGTGTTTGTGTCTTCTGGGTAGATTTCCAGAAGTGGTATTGCCGGGTCATATGGAAGTTCCATTTCTAGCAGTTTGAGGAAACACCATACAGCTTTTCATAGTGGCTGGGTCAATTTGCATTCCCACCAGCAGTGTAGGTCTTTTTCTCCACATCCTCGCCAACATTTGTTGTTACCTGTTTTTTTAATGTGTGCCATTCTCACTGGCGTGAGGTGGTATCTTATTGTGTTTTAATTTGCTTTTTTTTTTATTATAAGTGATGTCGAACATTTTTTCATATACCTGTTGGCCATTTTCTTTTCTTCTTTGGAGAAGTGTCTTTTTAGCTCTACTGCCCATTTTTTGACTGGATTGTTGATTTTGTTGTAAAAACTTTTTATTAAAAGAACAAAAGGTGCTTTAGGGACCCAAAGCCACACATCTCAGTGTACACAACCTTCTCCCGGTGTCAGTCGCATCAGATCTTTTCAGGCCAGGAATGGAAACCCAGGGGTCAGCTGGCCAACCTAGGTGCTCTGACCTTGCAACTCCTGCCCACCCAGGCCTGAATTCTTGTCCTTCTCAGTTATATTCACAAGGCAGGTCCACCGACCAGCCTGCCACAAAGGCCTCATTTTACTGCACAATACAACTAGTGACTGGGATGATTCCTGGGTCTAAAAGGAGTTGAGTTAGCAAAGCGCTGGGGAAACCATTAAAAAAAAGTGGGCTTCTGAGCTGGAAGAAGTAAACTGGACCCAACGCAGGTGGTGACAAATTTTTGTAAATGTTCCCTAAATGGCTGCACCTGAGGGAAGAAAACAGCCGTCCGTGCTCACTGGCGGTGCTGGCCTGCCACGCAGACTTGCGGAGTCCGTCCGGGCTGAATGGAAGAAGCTCTTGAGATCTGGTTTCACCCCTCTCCTTTCACCAAAGGACAACTCACCAGATTAAAGTTTTACCTTAAGACATTGGGTTTCTGGGACTTCTGGAGTATCTTATAAGCTCCTGAAAATGAAGCAACACATGTCATTGGCGAAGGGCATTGTGCTGCAGAGGCTGCATGCACGTACAGGAAACAGAGCATCAGTAGGAATGAGAAAGAGGCACTGTTGCCACTCCCTTCTTCCCTACAACGGTCACCCACTGCACACAGAGGGGGACCAACAGTGGAGGGTTTCAAAGATTCAAACTCAATAATCCCCCGATAATGCAGCTCAGTACAGAGTGGGGCTGGGAGGCTCCAATCAACAGAAGCACCCAATTAACAGGAAGTTTTTGGTTTCTTTTGCATGGGAAAGAAAACATCACTGTATTTCTGAACTGTGTGTAACAAACTCTGGGCAGTGCGCGCACACACACACACACACACAGAGACACACACCCTCCCCGGCCCCCCGCCCAAGACTACAGGCAGGAAACACTGAACATGATTTGGAATAGCCAGAGAGATGGTCCTTTTATTTCACCAATTAACTTTTTTGTTGTTTTGGTTTACTGCTGAATGAGTGCTTCTAACATCCAGTTCTGGATCTCTTCCCATCATCTTTAGAGATCAACCAGCATCCCACATGCGGACTTGAGCAAGCAGGGCCCAAGTCTTGGTGAGTTAGTTTGCGTTCATCACAGAAAAAGACAATAGTATATTGGAAATGGAAACATTTGAAGAAAATTCCAAAACAGAAATATCAAACCAGGAAACACTCATTTCATTTTTAACCTTGAAACCTTGTGTTTATCTTCTTATTGTCTTGGTTCACTAAAAAAGTGGATATACAATACGGAAATACAATAAATAAACCTCAATTATTTAAGTAAGCATTCTTTCAAAACTTACCTACACAGAATAAGTGAATAATAGCCCAGAAATATCCATCTGGATCAAACTGTAACATAGGATTTAAAAAGAGTTTATAAATACAGTAGTCCTCCCTATCTGCAGTTTTGCTTTCTGTGGTTTTAGTTACAGGATATCAAACTAATGTCCAAAAATAATACATATCTTGAGAAAAAGAGAGATCCTAACTTTTATTAAAATATAGTTATAACTTTTCGATTACTATTAGTTATTGTTGTTCATCTCTTATTGTGCCTTGTTTACAAGTTTACAAGTTTAACTTTATCAGAGGACTGTACCTATTAGGGTGAACATCGTCAATGTTGGGTCAATATTACCCAGAGTGTCAGGTATTCCCTGGGGATCTTGGAAAGCACCCCCTGCAGAGAAGGGGGGATACAATACAAACAGGATCCACAGTGGCACGGCACCAAACTAGGGTGTCCAGACAAGACTCCTGGGGCCCTGGGCCAGCCCCTCATCTCTTACGCAGCAGCTACCACATCTTCCTAACAGAGCTCTCTGCCTCTTTCAGTCCCCACTGTGCCACTAACAGGCTAATCTGATGGTGTCATTTATTGCTTCCAATCATTCAGCAATATTTTAGGATAGGTTATTTGTTGAATAAGAACAGCTACCTCCTATTATCTTTTTTTAAACACATCAGTCTTGAAATGTAATGGACATATAATAAAATATGCTGTATAATTGAAAAAATATATCATTCAACAGTCTTTGGGTGACTTTAGGGTAAAACTCAAACTCATCATACTCAATCTCTTCACAAGCCCCCACCAACCACTCCAATCCTATTTTCTGCACGCACTCAGAAAAAGTATTTGCACTTCCCAAGCAGAAATGCTTACCCAACTGGACCAGGGTACTCCTCCCTCTTCCCTTCTTAAATTTTTCTCCATAAAAGCGTACATCATCTGATACACTCTTTACTTATTATCTGTCTCCATCTCCACACACCTCCCCCCTCCACTAGACTGTTAATTCCAGAAGGGCAGGGAGGGCGCTGGTGCACACACATAGTAGGTTATTGATAAAGCTGAATCACAGAATATGCTGGACACCTCCAGGTTTCGGCCCACACTTGCTCTCTTCTGGCTAACTTCTCTTCACCCGTCAAGATGTTGGTCCAGTAAGCAGTGTGGCTTTACCAACGGAAAGATTTAGATTAAATTCTAAACTCCCCATTTATTCATGACCTTTGGGCCCATTTTTCTTTAGCAATGAAATGGAGATAATAATAATAGTCACTACCCTTGTGGAATTGTGAGATTTTAAATAAAATACATAAAGCATTGGCACAGAGCCTGGCACACAGCAGGCTCCCTGTAATTGTTAGCTAGTCCTACTTCCTGAGGCCCCAAATCTTCTGAGGTGCCTCCCAGCATACCATATTTCCCTAGGACTAAGTCCTGGCCTCCCTGGTTTGTAACTGTCTGTTTATCATCTCTCTCCCTCCCCCATGCTCTGACTAGACTCCAGCTTCTGCTTGGAGCAGGACAATTCTTCTTTGTGCACACAGAGCCTGGCTCCATGCCTGACACTTGATGGGGACTTAATAAATGCTGGGGGAGTAAAAGAAAATAAGCCAAAAATGAGTTGCCTACTAGGGTGCGGGTGGTACTCAGTGCCTAATAATGAAAAACTAAGGATAACAAAGTAAGAATCACTCTACAGTAAGGCCCTTGGGATAAAAGGGAAAAAATCAACTTGGCCTCAATGTGTGAAGCTGGGGCAACCTGGGTGTTGGTTTGTGGATCTCCAGTCACATGAGGAAGGCAGAATGCACCAACCGCAGTACCCAAAGACCACAGTTCTATGGGTCCCGCTGCTGCAGCCTTGGGGAGAAGACAAAGACCTGGAAAGTGTTTATCTGGTGAAAAAGTATCCAGTCTGAAAGCTTTTATTTATTTATTTACTTATTATTTATTTTAGATTTATTTATTTATGCATACAAGAGCTGAGGTGTAGGCCAAAGGTGTGGGGGTGGTGAGAGGATACACCAGAGATAGAGTGGGGAGCAGAATAGGCAGATCAACTGAAATACACTGCTGAGGGGAGCAGTGGGTGAGACAGGAGAGGGCTACTAAGCCATGTGGGAAACTCCCTGGCCGGGGAACAAACTCCTGCCCCTGCTGCAGTGGCTGCCGATTGTTTCACAGTGCTGACACTTAACCCCTTGCACCACGAGGGAGGCCCAATTGAAAAGCTTTTAAATGTTTTTGCATAGGCCAGGGTTATCCTGATTCTAAAAAGAAGGACCAGGAATTTCTGAGCAAACAGGCTTCATAGGGTACAGATAATTGGCAGGCAAAATGAGTTTACCTGAACTTACCTGGGAGTCATTGAAGGGAAGGAATCCCGCTGAGGCCAGGAGGAAGAGGGCACTGTGGAGAGAGAGATAAAATCTATAGCTTTACTTTTCAACATCAAAGGGTTTCACAGAGAATGGAAGGCTGAAATTCATCAGCTTGAGTTTGGATGAAGCAAAGATTCTGCGGGATCAAACCTAGTTCCCCTGTTCATCCTCTGAGAACTCCATGACCTATGTAGTTTTCCACTGTGTGCTGCACTGAGAACCAGTTCCTTCTCTGGTGCTCAGCTAGCTGGTTTCTCAGAGACAGGCATTTGCAGGACATTTGCAAAACCGCAGCTGGTTTATTTGAGAAGAACAGTGTGCCTGTGAATCACATAATAAAAGGTTTTTAAAGCTGCAGATCCTCAAAAATATACTATTGGAAAATTAGGCAGACTACGATTATATTACCTACAAAAAAGAAAACACCATCACAAAACAAACCTCAATTCAAAGAGATGGAAAACAGATTGGAGGTTACCAGAGGGGTGGGGGTGTGCGGGATGGTAAAGGTATGATAAATACAAGCTTCCAGCTACAAAACAAATAAATCATGGAGAGGTAATATATCTCTCCATGGAAATATAAATGGGAACTAAAATCAGTAAGATGATATTATAAACTTGAAAACTGCTAATAAAAGATGGTAATAGATTTATTATGATGATCATTTCACAATATATAAACATGGAATTTTTATATCCTATTCCTAAAAATAATGTTGATAGCAACCATAGTTCAATAAAGTTCTAGTTCAACAACCTACAGAGGAAAAAAAAAAAGAGGAACATGGAATGCACATTAACATCTTCTGTGCATCACCTTAGCCAAATGATCAGAACTAGTATCTCCAATAGCTACACAGATCGACATCATGGTATTCCTGCCGAACATGCATAACCTCAACTGAAGCAAGAGGAAATGCTAGACAAACCCAAACTGAGGGAGAGTCCACAAAACAGTGGACTTACACTGTCCCAAATGGGAAGGCAATGAAAGACAATAAAAGGCTAAAAACTTCCAAAATAAAGGGTAATGAGAGAGACATGACAGCTTTAGGAGAAGAGATTACTATAAAAGTTAAAATTGGAATAACTGACCCTATTCGAACATGGACTCAGTATTAGATAATAGTATTGCATAAGACATTGATTTTCTAAATTTAATAACTGCAATGTGGTTAAACAAAAGATTGTTATTTTTAGGAGATGCACCTTGAAGTATTTAGGAGTAGGATCTCTGCAACTTACTTTCAAATTGTTCAGAAAAAAAATAAAAGCATATATGTATTTTGTGTGTGTGTATGTGTATGTATATACACACACAGGGAGAGAGAAAGCAAATGCACAAAATGTTATCGATGGGTTAATTTAGGTGGAGGGTATGTGGAAGTTCAATGTCATATTCTTTAAACTTTACTGTAGGTTTAAACCTTTTCCTCAAATAAACAAGATTTATTAGAAAAATCTCTAACTTTTTGCTGCATCTACTATGAGAATGAAGACCATTCTCAGCAACCAGACTGTCAACATTGCAGAAAATGTTGACATCTCCCTGAAGGAAGGTGCTATTACTGTGAAGAGGCTATGGAAAGACTTCAATCACATCAGTATTGAACTCAATCTCCTTGGAAGAAAAAGAAGATCCAGGCTCATAAATGGTGGGGAAACAAAAAGGAACAGCGCTGTTGGCACAATCTAAAATCATGCAGAGAACGTAATCAAGGGTGCTACCTGTGCTTCCTTTATAAGAAGAGTAAGTGCAGACTTCTCTATCAACCTTGGTATTCAGAAGGATGAGTGTCTTGTTAAAATTTGAAATTTGGCATGGGGGGCAAAAAATACATTTGCAAGATTCGGCTAATCTCAGACTTTGCTGGTTCAAGCCCAGAAAGATAAGTCAATTTGTGAAGGAAATGACATGAAACTTGTATCAAATTCATCTGCTTTGATTCAGCCAGCCATAACAGTCAAAAACAAGGATATCAGGAAATTTTTGGATGGTATCTATGGTTCTGAAAAAGGAGCAGTTCAGTAGGCCAATGCAAAAAAGCTGAACTGTCCAGATACAGAAACGGTAAGATTCCGGATGATTACTCAGATCTATTTGTGATCTATAAGATACAATAAAAGCCATTATTAATTTGGGAACTTCTCGTAAATGGATTATCCTTTCCAACTGTTCAGCAAGTAAACAGTTCAGGAGTAAATTTTAGTGTGCTAAGAAGAGTAACTGAAGGAACAGGAATTTCTTTCTAATAAGACTTCAAGTGGATTGAATGTGGTTTCAGAAGGAGTATCAAGGGTGTTCCAGGCAAGAGGAATATGGTACCAGTGACAAGAATGGGTGATTGTTCACCATAGGGTGTAGAATTTTGGGAAGGTCTGTAATTTTGCAGAGGCCTGAAGCTGAATATTTGACAGGCAAGTATGCCTGATTCCCTTGTTTGTATACCAGTAGCTCTTTATGAAAAACAACTGAGAAATGGAATAGAGTGATAATACAGCCTTGGAGTAGAAAGTTGCAGTTTGAGTTCATGATAAATATGGCTGCTGTGGTCCAAGGTACTCTCAATTTTACCCTCTGCCCCACTTCAGTCCTTTACTCCAACATCCTAATCCTTACCATTTTTTAATTAAACAAGAAAAAACAAAGAGATAGCAACCATTTGTAACATGTAGGTCTTACTGAGATTTTAAGTCAAATGAATAAAGAGTTTTTCATATTTAAAAAAAGAGAAAAATCTCTGTCTGCCTACTGAAATGTTTACAACTGAAACACTATGGTGCCAGGGATTTGCTAATGTGAGACACTGGGTAGAGGCATAAATTGAAGATTGTTAAAAGTGAATGATGGATATAGGGACATTCATTAGACTATCCACTTTTATATATGTTTAGGAATTCCAAAATAAAACATTTTTGTACAAAAAAGTAACATTCTCAATCACAGATATTTGCACAAAGCTAGCCACATTCACTAGAAAGTGGATTTGGAGCTATCTTTTGATTCAGTCATCAGTGGTTTTCAGTATATCTCTTCTGGGTTTCATATACCCAAAGATCATGCCCTCAGCTTCCCCCAATTATTCTCTGCTCTTGAAAGAAGGCCTCAGAAAGCACAAAACTAACACATACTTTCGCTCTTTCCATTTTGTAATACAACAGCATACACAATGTGTATCTTGTCATTTCTGGCCAAAACAAAGACTCAAAGGCATGAATAGAAGCAGTCAAATCAGCATTTTAGTTTTTAGGTGACTTTGTTTTATGTCTTCTCAGAGAAATAACTACGGAATTCTGTATCATGTAGGGCCTCCACGATGGCACAGCGGTTGAGCGCTGCGCGGTGGAGCTGTAAGCAGGGCACACAATGCTAGTTTGACGCCCAGCCGGGGAGAATCCCACATGGTGCGGCAGACCTCTCCTGCCTCACCCGCTGCTCCCCTCAGCAGTGTATTTCTGATCTGCCTGTTCTGCTCCCCACTCTGTCTCTGGTGAACCCTCTCACTGCCCCACGCCTCTGGCCTGTACCCCAGCTTGTATACATAAATAAATAAATCTTAAAAAAAAAAATAGACGCCTGTATCATGTATATGTGTAATGCTGACAACCTGAGATTTACAACCTCACTACACTGACAATAGTGATGCTAATCAATCCTGTTGACACCCAGACAGTGCTCACTGTTGTCATCAGCTGAAGGTGTGGACTGAAGAGGCCAGCACAGCCAGCTGGGCCCAAGGCAGAGGGGCTGATATGAAGGAATCCTCCAACCAGGCCTGAAAGCCTTTGCAAATTTCCAACAGGGAAGAGCCTGAGGCACAGGAAGGTTCTCCACACTAGCCTAGCCATTCCAACAGCCTCACCAACTTCCAAAGCACACACACAAAAGGCCGAAAGAAGACTCCAAGGCCCCAGACTGTAGGGAGATTCAGAAACAAAAGGTGGGGAGAAAGGAGGGTGTCAGGAGGAGCGTCTGAGAGTGCACAGGAATCAGCAGGTTTTGAGTGGAAGGTGAGGAGAACGTTCATGGATTTGTAGTCTCATCTCTGGTGGGAGGCTTTATAGGACATGACACTTCTCCCATCCACGGGCAATGAAAGCTAGACAGCCTCCAAACAGACAACCCTGCAGGGTTGAGGGAAGGTGGGGGCGAGCCAGGTATGAGACAGCCATCTTGGCTTTGAGCAATATGGCATTCCATCGGGTGTAGAGGGCTTTCATGCTTCTCTTTAACACCTGCTAACCTTTTAAACAAAAGGATGAGTCCTAATTTTTTTTTTTTCTTTCAAGTAGCTGCCTGTAATAAAGACAAAAAGGGAGTTGGACAAAAGCCCAGAAATATTTGAAACAAAAAGTCCTAAATCCATATATCAAAGCACCTCTGTTGATTTTTCTGTCTACAGGACTGAGCTTCTAAGCTACTGTGGAAGAGGCAGGAAGATCAAGGTGCCCAGGCAGCACACGGAGGGCAGAGCCCAGTCAAGGAAACTAAGGCCAGAAGGGTTATGGCCACTTTGCCTAGGACCCCAACTAGATCCCTGGACTCAAAGGCCAGAGCTTTCTCCACCATGGGAAATCTTAAAAACACAATAAACATTATTTTTAAAAACTGAAGTCATTTCCAAGTTTTCCATTTTCATTCTCATTAGCATTGCACAACTCTGAGCGAAGTTTTGGGCATCCGTGGCTGAAATCTAGCATGGGCTGTTTTCCCTCAGTAATAACATATTTCAGGGGGAAAAAAGTAAATTTTAGAATCAGACACATCATAGGAATAAGAATGTTTATAATACCTTCTGTAAACTCTCTGGTATCAATCTTCAATGGTTTATTAGAAGTCAAGTTAGAAATCAGATTAAATCTTCTATTTTAACGGTTTGTGGGTTTAAACAAAACAACTTACCTACAGATCTTTGCAGGAGAAGTTTTCTGTATGGAAATAAAGAGATTCAGAATTAATCTTTAGAAACCTTTTTTCCTTTAAAAGAAAATATTTAGATCAAGAGGCAAAGACGACCTGAGTGAGTTTACTGGGCTGTAAGAGCCTGATGCACTTTAGTATTTGCTGGGGCTTTTTCTGCTTGGACTCATGAATTCGTGGCTGGCTCAGAGATGCAGAGTTGAGTCACCAGGCAAAGCTTCCCACCACTCCCACCATGATAGCTAGGTCTAGTCACCACAGGACAAAATCACGCTGGGGTCAAGCTTTCAAAAATCTTACACACCAAGAGAAGGAGAGCAGAGAAACTTCCGTAACCAGTGCAAGAGAAGAAATTAAGCTCCACTTCTATTCTGGTCTGTCTCTTTAAATTTTCTTCCTTAATCCAGCTCTGACTTTGAGCAGTGCTATAAATTCCCTGGTATGAGGTGTAAATTAAGAAACAGAAGAAAGGAGAAGGGACATTTTATTACACCCCTACAGAGAAGGGAAAATGGGCAGACTGGGAAAATCTAAACTTGGCACTTAGAGTTCCCTGAAATGAAGAAATCAGAACAAAGATTCTACCTTTATGGATTCCCTTTTATTGTTAAGTTTGAGGAAATTAGTCCTTTGCACTGAGGAAGAAAGTTCTGGCAGAAGGAAGCACAGATGTTTCTATATTTGATAGGGGAAGTAGTCAGAGAGGATAGTAGATGAATTCTGACCACTTTAGATAGATTGTTTTGCTAGTGGAGAGCAAACTATGATTTATTTTTATTCTAGTTCAAATGGACATAAAAGTGAAGTGCTGACAGAACTAGCTTTAATTTTTGTGCATTACTAAATAATCCAGTTTCAGCACTTTATTTTTTTTAATTTGAGTTTTTATTGAAGTAACTGGTTTACTATATTATACATGTTAGAAGGAGAGGATAACGCCCTTCAGGTGTGTATTACCACACCACACCCTCCACCAAGTGTTTCATTGTTTTATTAAAGATCCTGTTTGCATACAAAGCAGTGGCTTGCATCTTTGGGGCATTTGATCTGCTGTTATCCTTGTTTCACCGGCAGCCCCAGAGGGGAGGCAACACCGCGCTTCACGCCACTGCCACCTGGTGGGGACACATCCTTCAACACAGAAAGAAGGAAGGCACTTGCATAATTCACCTGGCATGTCTAATTGAAAAATTCTCAGCTAAATATAACTGATACCTCAACAATTTGGGGGACAAGCAGGAACACAAAGGAGATAGGTGAAAAGGATGCTCCACCACAAATATAAGAGACATTCTGCAGGGGATGGGGAGGAAGAGGGACCAAAATACGGGAGAAAAGAACACAAGGTTCTATGGTGACGGTTCACAGGTGAATTGGTGGTGGGAAACTTACGGGGCATACATAATAATGTAAAGGATATAAATTAAATAAAATTAAATTAAAGGGAAAAAAAAGGATGCTCCAACAGTTCATGAGTAACCCAGCAACTGTTTGGTGCTGACATTACAAGGCAGCAAAGCCATCCAGTGCCCCAAAGCGCTCACCCATTCCACAGGAAGGGTTCTTATGGATTTATTTATTTATTTGTTTATTTATTTATTTTTAAAGATTTATTTATTTTTGCATACAAGCTGGGGTACAGGCCAGAGGTGTGGGGTGGTGAGTGTTCACCAGGACAGAGTGGGGAGCAGAACAGGCAGATCAACCAAAATAAACTGCTGAGGGGAGCAGCAGGCAAGGCAAGAGAGGTCTGCTGCGCCATGTGGGAATCTCCCTGGCGCTCCACTTAACCCACTGCACCACCAGGGAGGCCCTATTTTTTTTTTTTTAAAGTAACATTGCATTGGAACATTGTATGTTTCAGGTGTGCATCGTTAGGAATATACTACATTTTCTTACTTTCTTCTCTCACTTTTTTTTTTAATCTTCTGACTAAAGAAGCCCAAAGCTGGGACTGGAGAGTAAAAACAAGCAATAAATTCATTACCTAACTCCCTTCCCTCAGGGCTCCAAAGACAAACTGAGGAGAAATGTCAGGGCATTCACCTTTTCAGGTTCTTCAATTTAAACAATTCATCCTGTAATAAGTCCTAGTAACTCCTTGAGTATCAGAAAGACTCCAATGGCCTGCAGCTCGACCTAAAGCACCTCGAGCCTGGTCACCACATGGTCCCCTGGCATGACCCACAATCCCTGCTCCTTCACATTTGGGTGAGCTTTAACACCAGGAATCTAATCAGTCTCTCTGATTAGAAAGCATTTCCCCTGCACGGGCCATAAAATCTAAATTCCCAGTTCAGGCTCAGAGGCCCTGTCTCTTTCACAGAGGGATGCACCAAAGGTGAGAAACTTGTTCTGGCTGGTGTGAGGCAGAGCTGGGATTGAAAAGAAAATGAATTCCCTGGGATGTACTAACGTTCCCAGCACCCAGTGTGAGGCTCTGCCCTGTTTCCATGTGGTTCTGGACTGAGTTGTGGGTGGAAATGCTGTCTCAGCAGGTCCATAGTCTATTCCTGCTTTTATCAAAGGCTTTGGCTCAGCCCTCGCCTGGAACCGAGTTTGAGTTTGAGTTTTGTAGAGATCAGCACGCATTCCCATATGTTTGTTGAACTGAAGGGAAGTCAAAACGAGAGCCCTTTAAATTAGCCACCACTGTCAGGCATTCTTAGCTGGAAACAGATGGTAGGGAGTGATAAGACACTCTTTTGGGTTCTAAAAAACTGCATCTTTGAAATGTAAAGCAAAGGAAGAGAAATTAGCATTTTTGCATTATTTACCTCTTTTCCAAAACAGTTCTGGTGCCCACAGGTGATAACTTCAGCTACATTGTGCAAAGTGAGAAACACAGGAATGGCCTGAAAAAAACCAGAATAAACATGAAAATATTTTCTTTGATCTCCTAATTACATAATTCTAGATTTCTGCTTAAAAATAAAGATCTGTGGGAACTTCTGGCATCCACATTTATAAACCTGTCCAGCAAAAGCACTTCTGCAAGGATTACTGCTCTCTGTTGTATTACTCTTGGTGAGATGGATGTAGAAGCTCCCTTCCTACGGATATTCTCATCAACAAACATTTATCAAGTGCCTGCTGTGTGCCAGGCACCTTGCCAGGTGCAGGGGACACAAACTGTGAACAAACGAACAGGTTGATACATGATATGGAAACTTCTTATTGAGCTCTCTCAGGGCATTCAGAAAGGCATACCTAACCCAGGACAGGCTTCATGGAGGAAGTGAGGGCCAAAATTTAAACCAGAAGTGAGTGATGAAATAGTGAGCCAAACCAAAAGGCAGGCAGAGGAACACAATAGAGCCCAATGGAGAGAGCAAGACCGCCTCTTCCAGGAGTTGGGGTGGGGAGTTCCGGGAGCTGAGCATGGTAGAACAGAAGATGAAAGGGAGAAACAAGGAGAGGAAGGGGAATAGGTGATCACAGCTCAGGGAATCAGGACCATTCTGAGGCTCAAGGGAGCTGCTGAAGAGTTTTAAAGCAGTGACATGATTTGACCCGCACATTTAATGGACTTGGGCAAAAGAGGAGTTATGTAACAGACTGAAAATGGCCCCTAAAAGCTATCTATAGAACCTCTGAATGGCACCCCGAGAACCTGTGAATGTTACCTTCTATGGCAAAAAGGGCTTTTGCAAATAGGACTAGGTTAGAATTGTGAGATACAAAATTTATTCTGGATTATCCACCGAGCCCTCAAAGCAAAAACATGTATCTGCACAGATCTGACACACACACGTCCCAGGCACAGGTACTTTGAATTCTGGTTAATGGCAGTATACGTTAGTTGGTCTCTTGGCTTTGACTAGAGGCAGGGGTAAGGCAGGTGTTTCCCGAAACACGGTTGCACAAGCTGCAGAGAACAGCTTCTTCTGTGAACCAATCTAATCGCCCTACTAGTTTGAGCTCCAGCTATTCTTGTCTGGATATCCCAAGCTCAAGGTTACAATCACCATCTCACACAGACCTCAGGCTGGCCAAGACTGTCACTGTCCTCAAGCTCCTTACAGAGGGGGGCTGGGTGTTTACTCTCTGCTTCTGAGTGCCTAGTTGCTATCTGGCAGCATAGCATCTGCATTTGCAGGCACAGTTCAACTGTGGGTCTCTGCATCCCTACCCTACAGTTATCTGGAGGTATACCCTCCATCTGACACACCAACTCTGTGTGCACCCTTCTTGGGCAGAGTCCCCCCAGGTTCTTTCAATCAACAACAGAGTGTCTCTGTATAGCAACTGCCCCTTCCTGTCCTGGGTTGAATTTTCCAGTAATGCTTCAAACACAATTAAACTGCCATTTCTCCTAACCCCTCTGCCATATTGCCCATCTCTTCATGCACACAGCAATCATCCATTTGTCATCGAACGACCTTTGTCTCTGAGTATAATTTGGTTGGAAATATTGGAGGAGATGAGCCTGGTGTCTTCACTCTTCTACCACCTTGCTAGATTCCCTCTATAACTGACCTTAAAGTATACCAATAATAGTTACCCACATGTTAAATAATTTGCATTCTCTTATTTAAAATTGCTTCCTATAACTTTTTTAGTAGATGATATTAGTTTGATTTGTAGGTGAGGAAACTGGAACACTGAAGACCAACTTGCTAGGGTGTTCACAACCACTTCGGGAGCACAGACATGCCCTCACTAGAGGCCTAAGTGCAAGGCCCGCTCTGCTAGCCTCGTGTTACAATACCCCAAATATGTCAAATCACAATACCCCAAATATGCTTAAACTTCTTGGACCTATAAATGTACAAAGTCTATTACAACTTCTGCCAAATTCTGCCTGTCTGTTTCCTCCAGTAATAAAATTGATAGGATATGAGATGGATAAACTCAAAGTAAATTCTATACTAGTTTTTAAAAAGGGTCAACTTCCATTTCTACTTAAAATTTTTAAAATCTGAATTTCTCAGACTATTCTTTTCTACTAAGAAGCAAGCAGGCTTTAGAGATAATAGTTCCAAAACAAACTCTATCAGCTTACATAAAAATCTATAAAAAAATTATTAAGACCATTTGCAGCTTTACTGATTTTCCCTTGACTAACTGCACAAGCTGCAGCTGAACCACACTATGTTAGTTCAAGAGGACAGCCCCCTACCCCGCGACGGATTCTTTTAGAAAACCTCCCCTTTATAATCTTTACTCCGTCAAGTTCAACAGGACTTACTTTTATGAAAACAGACAAAAGTTGTGAGATGATAACAGGAATAAGAGCTAAGACATATTGAATGTTTATTATATGCCAGACACTATTCTCACTGCTTTTACATATTTAGTCTTCATAATAAGTCTACGTGTCTATAGATACTATTTATATCCCCATGATGCAGATAAGAAAGCTGATGGAAATATGCTGGTTCTTTTTCAATCTGCCTCTTAATTATTAGATACTTGCTTGCTGTTAAAGAGATCAGAAAAATAAGAATGTTCTTGCACAATGTCAAGACTCTAGGAAAGACCTTAACGACAAAAGGTGATTACCATCTTTCATCAGGAAAAATGATGCAATATCAACTAATGGAAGGTCCAACTCATCATTTTTGATGCAAAATGTAATTCAATTATACCGTAGCCAATTCATTTAGTTACTTAAGAGCACAATTTACAACTAATCTATTCTTAGCATCCATTAACTTAAAATTCAACATTTCATTCCGGTATCATTGGACATTTTTCTCTGGCTGTCGAGAGAAATGGGTAACTTACTTAAAATTTTCCATTATTCCCATGCTCTAGAGAATAGAATGTTGAAGCCTTGATTGTTACTTGTCCATGAGTCAGAATGACTGAGAACAGCTTTCTATAGAAAATCCTGGCCCTGCTTACAGGCAAGGCCTTGGGTCACCCTGCAGAGGTGTGGGTGATTCTATTTTTATTCAGGCACAAGTCCGGCATGGCTTCTTCATTTTTGTAAAAGAAAGTCAATCCTACTTTCTCTTTGGGCAATTTTTAAATGTGAGTGTGGTCTTCTTCTACAATATCAAACAACTGCACTCTAGCGCCTTGCTCAAGAATGCAACTTGAACTGCTGACTGTCCAATCTTTATCAAAAATGCTCATGCCAGAAATAATGTTGCCAGAGGATGCCTAAGGCAGTCTGGCCAACTGTGAACACAGCTAGATAACCCGAGGACAGAGGTGCAGCCCCAGAGAATCATTCCTGCACTGTGTGCTGTGTCACTGTGCCTCCAAGCCACTAAGAATCCTTGAAACTAGGTTGTCATTGTGTCTGTTATAAGGATGTTACTAAAGACCCTGCCCCACTAAGTTACCTCTCTGCCTGGCCTGCACCTGGTTGCCTCACCACAAATGGTGTAGAAGGATCATTAAAAGCCTGAAAAAGCCACCGAGGGCCCCAGGATTCCTCCTTTACCAGTCTGCCCGGACCATAAAAACCCTTCTCTGTGCCTTGCTGGCACTACAGGAGGACAGAGGGAACGTTTTGGGGGTGAACTATAGCCAGACAGACTTGGGTTTGCATCTCTACTTTAACATTTACTAGTTGCTGACCTTGTCAAACCTGCATCTCAGTTTCCTCATCTGTAAATAGAAGGAATTAAGTCTGGCTTCACATATCATGAAAACTGTTAATGTAAAGTGCCTGGTACGCCCTATCACAAATATTCCTGGTGGCTGTTCCCATAATGAGCTGCATGTGTCTTGCTAAAGTTGTTGAGTTCAGGAATCATGCCTTGCCTTTAAGCTCCCAGCCCACAGTAGATCCCCAATAACTATCAGCTGAAAACAGATACTCACAAGGATAATCTCTGTCCCTTAACTTCTGATATCATTCAATTGTTAGTGGAGGTGGAAAAATCAATAAAGCACTGCCCCTGCCCCATGCCAGTGTGGGTTCCTCTCAGGAGCTACACATCAGGAGAACAGCGCTTCAAAGGTTTGACAGATAAAAGAGGCTGTTAGGGAGCAGAGCTACTTCCAAAGTGTTTTGCATAACAATACACCCACTGATTTTTAACTGAGCACTTTCCCCCCAATTCCTTATGGATTCAAAAACTGACAGCTTGGCACCAGCATATGGATGCCTGCTTTCTATCTAACACAAGCTGTACACGTGCCCCATGTTTAATACACTCTATGAATTTATAAGCAACTATGTAAAAACAAGAACTCAGAATACCAAGAAAAGATGCTGTTGTCTCAATTAACAGTAAATATCTCTTTTGCGTCCTCCTCCTACTCCAATTGGTTATATTTGGTTCAGGGCTGTTTTCCTGTGCTCCAAGAGTTTAATTGTAGCAAATTCTATTTGTCTATTTGAGAAGGCTGTGGTCCAGGCCGATGCCACTGAGTGTGGATCCTACAGAAGATATGGAATTCGCACCAGGATGGAAAATCAGTGCTTTGCTTCCTTCCTTAAATGTCTTAACATGAAAGGGATGTCAGCTCAAGGAAACCATGTTTAGTGCAGAACTGGCACAATCTTCTTTTGAACAGCTAACAAAGAGCTCTCAGACTGGCCTTGCCTGTAGCTCACACCACAAAGCATTGTTCCAGGTTACAGAATAACATATCTGCCTGAGAACACACTAGAGTGACATGTCCAATGCACTTATGTGGGTTTTTGGCCACTGAGAATTCTTATCCCATCTTTTGGTAAAGTACCCCAATGTTAAAGATCTATGGGGTTCAAGCAGGGATCCTATACTACCAGGGCTGGCCAAACAGCACTCTGAGAGCTTCAAGTCACAGTGAATGTTTCAGGGAAAACACAATCCAGGACTGGTCAGTCAGCATGACCCAGCCTCCTGGGAGCTTCCAGAACTGGGAGGGCAGTGGCCATGACCAATGGGACTCAAGCAAGAGATACAAGGAAGACATTCTTCCTATCAGACGGAAGTTGCAAACATGTGAGCCTGCAGTCAACGACACCTCTGAGAGGACAGCCTGGCTGGGAACTGGAGCAAAGATGGAGAACAGAACTGAGAGAGACAGAAACCGGATCTTGTGTATGTCAGAGCCTCTGAGTGAAGCCATGTCTGAAACAGATTTCTACCTTCTGTCTTTTCATGAGTGTGAACCAGTAAATTTACTTTTTGCTTAGTTTTTGCTTAGTCACACACTTTGCTTAGTGACTTTTCTGACACCTTCAACCAAAACAGTATGAAGTTATTTCTGTATGACTAGTGTACCCTGAGCTCATTCTAAAATGCATTGGTCCTACACATGCATTGGCCCTACAGAGACAAATCTGAAAAGGCAAAACAAGGGGAGTCAGGAGAATTGCCTCTCTCCAGGACTAGAGACCGAAACGTCCCACACTTCAATTCCTCCCTCTGTCAGGTGATTAGCACCTGCCTCTGTCGGGTGGTGTCAGTATCACACAGAAGGATTTAGAAGAAGTCACTCGGGAAATATAAAAAAGCACAGTATAAACAAAATATTATTAGCATAACACCTTACTTATTAAAACTTCAAAATTCTGACATCCACAGCTATGCAGAGCCAATAAAAATTTTACAACCTTTGAACACACTGATTTTTTATTAAATCCTCTATCCACTGTAGGGGAGGAAGAGCCTCTGCAGGTCAGAGGATGAGATGGGAGGCAGCAGGCCCCCGGGGCCTGACAGAACAAAGCAGCAGAGAGGTCTCGGTCTGGGCTGAGGAACAGAGAGCACCACAGATCGTTTCTAAGGCCCACCCAGCATGTTTCTTCCCCACTGCACACATCATCCATCTGTTCAAGCTTATGAATGGTGAAAGAATAATGATTTAATTTAGGCAGTACCACTATTAATTCTCAACCCTTATTTTGCAACTTTGGAGTTGTCATAACAATAAAACTGTTATTCAGTTAAGCAGATTTTATTTGCTTTTACAGTGCTCCTATATGAGATCTAACAGAACAATATAATAATAAATTTTCCATAAAAAGATTAAGTTGTTTTGCAAATTTCACATTTTTCCAAAAGTCAAAAGTTGCAGTGATCTTCTGATCAATAAAAAGACTTAGTAATCAAAGTACAGAAAGAAAGAGGCATTGGTGTCCCTTCTGATTTTTAAGCAGAGTTCTGAGTTTCTGGTCAATGGTGTCATTAATGGACTTGCTTTTGATGGCAAAGTAACTAAATGTGGGGGAGTCCATATAATGTAACTGGAAGTTTGTTCTTCAAACTCTTGTGAGGAGTTCCATAGTGGGGGAGGGTCTGGGAGGATATATGGATACTTGTTTTACTAGTGCCCCCATGTGCTGCGTGTCAACTCTGCCAGGCATTTATATCCATGACTTAGCCCAGCATGCCCCAGTCCATGTTATCAATGGACAGGATTACAGTTGCCAGAAGCAAGGAACAGACTGAGTCTTCCTCGCTGCTCCTAAGGCTTGCTGTATCCAAGCAGAGCCTATCTGTGGCTACTCTCTCTTCCTGCTTCTCCATCTGTGCCTTTCCAGCTCGTAAAGCAAGCTGGCCGTTCCCAGTTATCTACTTATATTCAATCCAGAGACGTGAGTAAAAAAGCCCCATGTTAGCCTCAAGTCCAA
Organism: Scalopus aquaticus; assembly: GCA_004024925.1. Lineage (NCBI taxonomy): Eukaryota > Metazoa > Chordata > Mammalia > Eulipotyphla > Talpidae > Scalopus > Scalopus aquaticus. The sequence continues at coordinate 116,089 of PVIJ01002398.1, read as the reverse complement.
GACCTGCTCTCCAGTATAGCTACACCATTATTAAAGCTGATATTTTGCCCCTATTGATTCAAGACACAAAGAGTTGAAAAGCAAAGGGGAGAGGTGGGGAGTGGGGCTCGAAAAGCCTCTAACACTTACCAGTCTGGACAGTGCTCTGGAGCCAGCATAGATTATACCCACAAATAACACTGAAGCAGGAAGCCACGTCAAAACATCAAATCTGGAAAGAGGGGAAGAGACCATAATACTTGTTACTTTATGTCCAAAAGGCCCAAAAAATGCAAAAACTCCTATGTTCATTTCATTACTATGTATAATAGCCAAGCTGTGGAAACAACCTAAGTGCTGAACCACAGATGAGTGGATAAAGAAAATATGGTACACGTACACAACGGAATACTACTCAGCTATAAAAAGAGATGAAATCCTGCCATTTGCAACATGATGGAACTGGAGGGGATTATGCTAAGTGATATAAGTTACAAGGAGAAAGACAAATACCAGATGATCTTACTCACATGTGAAGTATAGAGAAACAAAACAAGAGACAAAACCAAATCAGAACAAACCTAGCATTATGACTGCAGAATTGTGGTTCCTGGAGGGGAAGGTGGTAGGTGGGGAATAAAGGGGAGAGAGGGCCCAATGGTAGGTATGATATAACAGAGGTGTGAATTTATTCCCTAATTCATACACGGTGTAAAAAACCAATGTTACCTCAATAAAGAATTATTTTTTAATTAAAAAAATAAAAAGGCCTAACTGGAAGGTATGGTCTTTCAGGTGCACCAAACAGCAACAGAGTTCGTCTAACCATCCCGAGTACCCCTTGAGGGTGATGGAAACTGACAAAGCCACCCCGTCGAAGCTGGGTCACTCTGCCATCTAGCTGGCATTATTGATTCCACTCTAGGGCATAGGCGACCTGGAGCTGGAAACACCTTCCTGCCGGAGAGAGAATATGACTATTTTAAAAGGCAGTAAGTATTGTTCTTCAGACTTTAAGTAGCCAAAGGCTTTGAACCTAAACCAAATTAGAAATGGTAAAGGTTGCTTACCTGGGAAATATATCAAACAGTAAAAGGAACCAGTGTTAAAGGACAGAATTAAAAAATAAGAGTGCTAGACAAGAGACTATGGTGACAGTTCACAGGTGACTTGGTGGTGGGAATTTTATGGGGATTACACCTGAGAGAAAAAAATCAAACATTATATAAAAATGAACAATGATGTAAAATACCTATATATTTAAATAAAAAAATAAGGAAAAAAAGTAAGAGTGCTAGAACCGGAGTCAGAGGGCATATGCTGATTTCTTCAATCATGAACCTGGTATGCTGGTTCAGCGCACCGTTAAGGACTTCTGAAAGGCACATTTCTTTGATTGACCTAGCCACACCAAGAACAGCTTTTATCACCACAGTATAAAATCTTGCTCTCCTCAAGAAAAGCAAAATCCAGGTTATATATACAGTACATATCGCCGAAGTTGCCTTTTGCTTCTCCCATCAATTACAAATTCTAATAATAAATATAAATTAATAAAATCATTCCAGCTGGATATAACATAATAATCCCAAGTAACTCAATGAACTGCTCTCCTGGATGATGCCTATTCAAGAAATGTCCTCTGTTAATTTTATTAGCATGGGCAGGCACTCCATCCGTGATCAGACATGCTTTTGCAGACTTTCTCAAGGTACCTCACACTAAAAAGTCTCTAGATTCTAGAGTCTCCAGTAAAGTCTTCAAACCCTAGTTCCTATATACATTCCTTCAGCAAACACTTAAAGCCAACGTGCCAAGTGTGACAGCACCAGAGTTGCTAATAGCAGCATCAGCTGAGATTTACTGAATGCTTGCCACAAACCAGCCATGGTGCTAAGTATTTTCTAGGCTATCTTTTAAAAAAATCTGCACAGCAAACCTACATGGGAAGTATCATTATCATTATTACTATTATTATTATTACTATTATAATATGAGGAAACTGAGGTACAAAGAGTTTAATTTGCCTGACAAGCTAATAATGGCAAAGCCAGAATGTGATTTCTGGTCTAACTCTAAAGCCCTAACTTTTACGCACCCTTTCCTACTTTACCCTCAAGGACATCATGAGCTAAAAAGCAACACTGAATTACTACTTTAGGGGAGCCTTTCTCACCTCACATGCAGTGCCTGCAGCTGGGGACTCCAGGCTGGCCAGGTTCAGATAATCTTAAATTTGAAGTGGAACACTGAGAAGTAACCTCCAAGCCAACGGGTGGCGCTCATAGCCAACTTAATGGTAGAAGTTGGACTTTATAGACGCCATCTCCTGATGCCAAATTGGTAGTAGAAGGTAAAGATTTTCGAACTCCACCCCTGAGTGGGGGATGATGGGAAATAAGGGCAGAGCTGAACGCTTTGGGACAATTAACCTGTGGTACTTTGGAGCAAGTAAACTGCTGGTGACTTTGACCAGTTAGAAGCTGCTGGCTTCTAACAGTTAAACCACTGGTAAGGAGGGGGTGTCTTTGGAGAAGTCATTAGCTTGCCACTTATGGCTTTGGCTTGGCAGACACTCTGTAGTAGGACAGAAGGCATCAGGCCACATTCCAGCCTGTAAATTCTCTCTCTCCCCCTTTTTAACTCACTCCCTGTATAAATAAATCCCGTTATTGTTATTTCACTTATTAATCCCGTTATTGTTATTGTTTTTCCCGTTATTGTTATTGTTTGTACCTGTCTTTGGATCGTGTCCTGCGGTCATAAGTGCATGGGTGGGACCCACCAACCAGTTACCCACTAGGTTTGCTCAGTTTCAGAAGCACTTCTGAAAGGCACATTGCTGTGGCCACACTGAGAACTGCTCTTTCAGTTCTTGAAACAACTGTCCACAGGACTGTCAGTTCTTGAAACAACTGTCCACAGGACTGACTTCTTAATAAATTCAATCTTTCCTCTAGGTTTTAACATGTGAAAGGGATGTTTCAGGTTGACCAAACCGAATTAATTTTGTGCCCAAGACTCCTTACTGACCTTTTAACTTGGAAAAAAACAAAAAACAAACCTACTGACTGGCAATGAAACAAAAGTTTCCAGCTAGACATGCCCTTCTTCTATAACTATACAAAAGTAATTTTTTCCTCTTCTCTCCACAGTAAACCAGGTCGGCTTGCCTAAAAACCAAGTATGTTCATATGGACAGCAAACAAACTATAGACACTTGGGTCTCCCTCCAAGAGAGAACCTGCTACTCAGAAAGTATTGGATTAACATCTGCATTTACATAACTTGAAGAATCACTTACACTTGCTGCTTTGGGAATCAGAAACCCTGGCTTACAGGGTTTCCATGACTGTTGGTGTGCTATAACAACACAGAGGGGTTAGCCCTTTTAACAGTCGTCTGGTACAGATAAGATTCATGACAACTGAGGTTTCCATACTTTTCTAGGTTTTGTGGAGACAAGGTGAAGATACAAGCTGTAAGTAGGGTACTTCGTGCTTTTGCCATCTCTTGAAATACATTTTTAAAATAATTTCTTCAGGAAAAAAAATGAAATGATAAATTTAAAATCCTAGTTAGCTCTGCCATAACCAAGCATTACTTTCTAAGGAGATATAGCATCTAAGGAGATGGAAATCATACCAGATTCTGGGCATGCAAGAGTATTATTACATAGTTACCTGAAGAGTTGGAAATTAAAATTAGTCCTCTTCACTCCCAGGTATATTCCAAATGACTAGTTAACTGACTCACTTTAACAAACAGTGCTAAGAAATGGACACATTTCATACCATAAATAAGTAGAATTTCAGGGATGCAAGGATGGCTCAATATATGCAAATAAATCAATATAATTCACCATATTAATGAACAAAAGGAAACACAAAATCACATGATTATATCAAAAGGCACAAAGAAGGCATTTGATAAGATTCAGCATCCATTTATGTTAAAATATCTTAGTAGAAGGAAAATACTTCAACATAATAAAGGTGATATATACCAAACCCAAGCTAGCATCAAACTCAATGGGGAGAAACTGAAATATTTTCTCTTTAGCACAGGAATCCAATATCTGCTAGAAAAATTACTTCCATGTTCTGTGATGACTTGGCAACAGCAGTAGCTCACACACAATGACAAGCTTGTGGCTAAAAACCAGTGTTATCTTTCCCCAAACAGAAGGCTTCCAGGGTATCACCCCACGTTCAACTAACAACTGGTCACTGGGCAAACAACCTAACCTAGCAGAAGAATGATTTCATGGAGTCTCTCAGTGGAGTCGATAAAGATGTGGCAAGATGCTGTGGGACACAGCAGATAAGGCCGCTGTGTGACAAAATAAATGTGGTGCCAGATTCTGTGATTTGTTTGAATGGGAATCTAGGATCCTGTACTCCAAGTTATAAGAACAGTCTGAATGAGATTTCTGTGCCATGGGCTTTAAGTAGCAATTTGGGACATACCCTTCAGTCCCACCATTATAAGCTCATGCTTTGATTCCTTTAGGGATGCCAAACTGTCTTCCCACTGTTGTTTCAATTTTTAGTTGAGTCTAACCTCTGCTTTATTTCCATAACGACATAATTAGAAAATCAAGTCATAGAAAACAGCATTAGAAACAGCAGCCACAGAAAACACTAACCCAGCTGGGTACACACAAAGGAACACTAGAGCTGGGGCCTTGCTGCCAGCCATCCGGTTACACTCCTTTGCTAAGGGCCATGGTAACTGCAAATCCTGAGCTGCATCAGCAGTTATAAAACACAAGATCCATCAAAACTAGGAGACTGGCATCTTTGACAAGAAACTTAACTGCGCTGAAATCACAAGTGTGGCTGTGAAACCACCTAAGGAAGTCAGAGAGGTGAGAAGGCCCCTCACAAGTTTGGCAAGAAACTGAAAAGGGGAAATGATCAAGAATCTTCAGAGAGGGGCAGAAACTAGCACAGCCTGGTTCAAGGAACAAAGGTATCTAGTGGGTCTCAAACTTCTACTATTGGAGTACCACTTCTTCCAGGGAATGAACCCTGAGAAATTTTTTCTTTGCCCAGTTCAACCATTCCTTGTGCCCCCCAAAAGCAATAAAAATACAAAGATTTCTATCAATGGGTTAATGGTACGCAAAATGTGGCACAGACATACAATAGAACATTATTCAGACTTTTAAAGAAATGCAATCTTGATGTGTGACAATATGGATGAACCCTGAAAATGTTTTGCTAAGTGAAATAAGCTAGACACAAAAGGTAACTATGATCTCACTTAACTGAAGTACCTAGGACTGTCAGATTCATAAAGACAGAAAGTAGAACTACGGTTTACCACAGGCTGGGGGAAAGGGAGAATGAGGAGTTACTGCTTAATAGGTACAGAATTTGTTTGGGATGATGAAAATATTCTGGAGATGGATGGTGGCAATGGTTGCACAACACTGTGAATTTACTTTATGTCACTGAAATGTACACTTAAAAATTGTTTAAACATGGTAACATTTATGTTATATGTTTCTTACTACCAATTTTCTTCAGTATGAACAATGACATTGCTTCTATGGAAACATGACTAAGATAAAATGTTTAAAAGACTTGTTAATAAGTAATTCATCTCAAAAGTTATAAGAAAATCATAATTTCCTTAAACAGTTAGGAACACGGTAAGGGTGGAAAACCCAAGCCGATCATCTTTGGAGGACCCCAGTGCAAAATCTGACATCAATTGCCTCATTCTAGTCCAATCTCTTATTTCTGTGAAGTAAATTCAACCATTTGGAGTCAGGATAAACTAAACATTAGAATCATCATAGGCCTTGTGAATTTCAGGCCCATATTTGCTTAGATGAGACCTGGCCATTATAACGATGGAATAATGGCATTGTAGTATCACAAAGAAAACCCCAAAAGTTTTATCACATAGAAAAATCTTGGTAGCACATACAAAATTCCAAAAGTATTTCTATTTTATCCAATTAAGGACACTATACCATGGAAATGCAAAATTATGATTTAATGCACTACTCCTTTGGATTATTTAAGCATATTGTATGGAATATTCTTTCAGAAGGAGTATGATGTATAGGCTTAAGGACATTAATCCATACCTCTGTTCCCAGGGTCTCTTCTCTACCCTAAAGACTCTTATTACTACTTTTTGTCCTTCCATATTATATTTAAAGAAGTTAAAGTAATTAATATTTATACTGTACACATTCTCAAAGCTCCTCCAGAATGCCAAGAAAAGGGATAACTTAGAAATTAAGCAGTTAATCTAATTAATAGAGCAGTGGGGCAAAATAATTTGGACCAGAGACAAATGAGTTGACCTGATAATCACACAACTGCAATCTTTATCTCATTCACATAAACTTTGATTTCGTCTTTTCATTTTGCACATCAATTCAGGCAAGGCATGATCTTAAATAATCATCAGGATTCATCTAGGTGTGGCAGGAGTAGATAGCCAATTCAGTTTAACTAAAAAAATGTTAAGGCCTTTGAAGTTTCTTTTAAACCTATCTGAAAAATTACCTTAATAGAATTGTAACAATTAATGCAATAATGTGTGATTTGAATTACAACCTAGATCAAAATTTGGGTGGGGCTTGGGGGGAAGAGTTATAAAGGACATTACTGAAAAAATTGGCAAAATATATACACTGTAGATAATAGCAATATATTAATTTTCTGATTTTGTAACTGTACTCTAGTCATGTAAAAGAATTTCCCTGCCCTTAGAAAATAAATGCTAAAGAATTTAGAAGTTAAAAAAAAGAAGCATCTTACTCTCAAATCTGCAATTTATTCTCAAATAGTTTTTAAAAAATTATGCAACTGTATATATCAAGAGAAAAGGACGGAAGTGTGGCAAAATAATAACTGGGGAAGCTGAGTAAAGCATATGGGAGTTCTTTGTACTATTTTTAACTTTTCTGAAAGGAAATAATTTAAAATTAAAAATTTATGATAAAATTTTAAAGCTGAGAAACAACACATTGTGGTTCTATGATCTAAAATAAGGCCAAATTAATATGGTATGATAAACTATATATCTCAGTTAATTTAAATCTTGTATTAGTGGCATTATTAACCTGGAAACTACTTGAGTTCTATTTGACTATAAAACCACTGAACCTCAAGGTTAGAATGGAACTGACAAAGACCAAACAACTCAAACACCCATGTTGCCTAATATCACACCAAAAGAAATTAAATAATGTAAAAGAAAACAGAGTATGAATCATGAATCAAGCACAGAAAACATTGTTCTACCTTGAACTGCTATTAATCTCAGTCCAGCCAAGTTTCCATGACACATGAAGCAAAAGTCCACCAATTAATGTCTGCCACCTGGAAAGGATAAGGGCCAGTGTGAATTTACTTATTTATTTTTTTAAAGATTTATTTATTTATGCATACAAGAACTGGGGTATAGGCCATAGGTGTGGGGTGATGTGAGGATTCATCATAGACAAAGTGGGGAGCAGAACAGGCAGATCAACTGAAGTATACTGCTGAAGGGAGCAGTGGGCAAGGCAGGAGAGGTCTGCTGCACCATGTGGGAATCTCCCAGGCCGGAGATGGAACTCTTGCTAAGTGGCTGCAGACAGCTTCATAGGCTGAGACTTAATCCCTTGCGCCATCAGGGAGGCCCCATGTGAATTTAACAGTGTCATGGCCTCAAACACCACCCAGCCCCAGCAGATCTGTTGACTCACACAAATACACACATCTGATCCTTCTTACAATTCTCATCTCTCACACTCAGCCTCTCAACCTCCACTATTCCCTTTAGTCCAGTGGCCCATTCAGTGTTGACACTGATACTCTTCTTATGCTAAACCTTTCCTGAACAACCTCACCCACAGCTCTCTCTCCCCCATTAACTCTACACTGATATTTCCAACTCCCCATCCTCAACAGGATACTGCCACCCTAACAGGCCTCAAACTCCCAAATATAGGCATAAAACCTTACCTTGAACTTCCCATCCTCTATCTTGATCATCTTATCCCTAATCAGCCAAATCAGAAATCTAGATGTCATCGCAGCCCCGCCTCAGTACTCACCTCCCTCATCTATTCACGAAACCCTGTTGATTTTATCCCTAAAACAGCTGTCAAATCTGAGCCTTCCACACCATGCTTTTGTCTAATTCAGACTTTCATCATCTCACACCTAGACCACAACACTGGCCGCCCACTCTCCTTGCAGTCAGTGTTTGTTCTAAAATGCAAACTTAATTATACAGCGTTGATGGGGAATGTAAATTGGTGTCATTTCAAAAAGTGACATGGGCCTTCCCCAGATAACTAAATATAGAATTATCATATGATCCAGCAATCCCATTTCTGGGTACCTATCCAAAGAATGTGAAATCATCAACTCTAATAGTCAGATGTACCTCAATGTTCATTGCAGCATGATTTACAATAGCTAAAATATAGAAGTAACTTAAGTTCTCATTGACAGATGATTGGACAAAGATGTGGTATATACATCCAATAAAATATTATTCAGTTGTAAAATGAAATTTTGCCTACAAAATGGCAAGAACTTGATGAGATTACATAAAGCAAACTACAAACAAATATTGGATGATATTGCCTATATGTGCAACATAAGGACATAAAGTAACTGAACAGTCAAAATAAAATAAAAATAAACTAGTGAACAGTGATAACCAAACTGAGGTGAAGCGGGTAGGAGATGGGTGCAAGGATCTAGAGGATATAGTGGGTGGGTGTTTCCTTGCATTTGTTGTTGTTGTATAACAAAAATAATAATAATAAATATTTTAAAGAATATTTAACAACACTAGTTGGACACTTTCTACAAACATATAAAGAAAATAAAAGATACTCACCCTTGGAATAACGTAGGGTAGGTAAATTTCAAGACAGACAGGACATACTGAAAAACAAATACCAGATTAATGGACATTTTCAAATTACAGAGAATCAATACACTGTATAATCAAAGAAATTCCTACTGAACAAAAATAAGTAACTTCAAGTTTCAAAAAGGGCTTTATCCACATATCCCCAATCACAAAGTGGGGTGGAGGGCGAATGACTTTCCAAGTCATAATAGAGAACCCTGCTTTCCCCAGGGTTATTAAAAGCCTGGCCACATCTTGGTTGGAGAATGAAACCATCATAGTGAGAGGCACAGCAGGCTCAGGGTCTGACACTGTGGCGCGGACACTCCCATCTTCCCACACCCGGGAAGACGCTGTAACTGCAGTGATTCAAGAAAACCAGCCAGGCCCTTGGATGATGCCTGCATTCTCAGGTATCCACTTTACCACGCCTGGTTACCTAAAAATCCAACCCCTTTGTTTCTCTTTCTTGTGTCTTCCTTCCATTGTTAGGGTTTTACTTGGTTTGCATTTAAGGAATTTTTCTAATTTTGTTTAGGTGTCTTATGGAACTTTGCCTTAGCATTCAAAGGATTTTTTTTAGCCAACTCAGCAGAGATGAACTTGTATGTCTACTATATATTTTATCAAATTGGTAGCATCTTATGAATGGGGAAATTTTGTCCTTCTGGGTATCTTTTTCTATTTTCTCTGTTGAAGGCTTCGAGAATTTAAAAAATTTTAAATTATTAAATGATCTAAACGATGGAATACACTGGGATTGGTAAAGCTGCCACATATTTTTCCCCTTTGGATTAGTTTACACGTAATTCCCTTACATGAGGGCCTAAATGTCACACCTCTAGTTGACTCTCTGTGCTCTGCTCTGTATTTATTAAACGGATCCTCATTCTCCCCTGAAGTCTATTTACTTCTCCCTAATATTTTTATATTAAAATAGAGATGGAAAAAGGATTAAGTGAGCATGTGGGTGGTGTCCTGCATTACCCAGAACAACCTCATGAAGGTAACAAATATTTAGTTTACTGTGTGTTGAGGTTTTTCCTAGATACCGGAAAACCCGGAAAATCTCACCTTGCTAAAGAACAATACAATAACAGGGACTCAAAGAAATCTCTGATAAATTCAATCTTAAGTCCTAAACATTTCTCCATTCAGCAATTCCTCAGGTCCCTGAAAGTATCAGAGCAAAATGCTATTTGATAGAACAGCAGTGAACGGTTCTTCAAGAAAAGGAAGGAGCAATTTGGGAACCTTGGAAAGGAGAATAAACTTGAACTTTGCCCAGATTGAAGACCTAACAGCTGAGTTGTCTGCCCTGGCCCTGGACTGGTTTTCTAGAGGAACCTCCCACATCAACCAGGAAAGTCAGAACACTTGCTGTTGAAACGTCAAACAAAAGTCAACCACTCTTTTAAACAACAGACTTTTAAATAGTGACACTAAAATATATGCAATTTCTGAAAACAAATTTTCTTCCTGTAAATAGGAAAAACTGTCTACATAGCAGAGAACCTGTGCCTATCCAAACAATTTTCTGTGCTATATGTTGACTTGATTACATTCTTAATTGGTGAAGAGGACTTTTTAATCCCATCTTAAAGTTACAAGTTCAAGTTTAGAGAGATTTAAGTCTCAAGAGGCTAAGTACATGGAGCAAGGATGCAAACCCTGCAAATCTGTGTAGAAGATCTTCAAACACCCACTGCCATAACTAAAAAAAAAAAAAAAAAAAAAAAACCAACTGGACAAGGAACGGAGTTTACATCATGGTCTGAATATATTCAAGAGAGTCTCTCTCACTAAGAGAACAGGTATAAGGAAATGCTCTTTGCTAATGGTTCTTTTCCAGAGAGCAAAGAGACGTTGAGGGGGAAGGATAACAGTGAGGAGAAAGCAGTAGAGACCCCACAGTGCAGGAAGGTTTTCCATCACCCCTTGGCTTGGTGTCCGGCTCAGAATCCAAGACAGGAGGTGATGCCCCACACTAGCACACAGGGGGTCCCACTTTTCCTGCATGGTACCAAATTCAAGGCCAGTTTCCCCCTCTTAACAAAACAAAAATATGGTAGTATTGTTTTTCTGCCTCTTTGTAAAATGACGGTTTGTAAAACCCTCTTCGTAAAAAAGGTTTCATGACATTAATTTAAATAAAATTAAGTTTATATTTTATTTTTAAGAATAATTCCACGGGGGAAAAAAATCTTGTATACACTGTAAATGCCTGGGATGGAGAAAAAAAATAGGTTTGGGAATGGATGTGCAGGAGAGATGAATTTATGTCTCCCATTTAAAGATTTCTAGCACATTGCAGGGGCATGTTTTAAGAAGAGGGCAGGATGTGTTTAATATTTTCTCTTATTCTTCCTTTCTCTAGAGAACAGGATCTAACTGTTTTCCTTCCCTTACAAGTATCCACACAGCCCAAAATTAATTTCCTGGGGATTTGCTAGTCAAAAAATCCAGTTTCTCAGAAGATTGAAAAAAAGGGTGCTTTACCGGCAGGGAAACAGGGACAAGAGGGTCCAACAGACTCTATTTTCAAAGGTGCATTACATATAAAGTCGGTCTCTTCATCATCATCATCATGACGAAAAGAAATAAGATTAAAAGGTGGAGGCTGATTTGTTTCACGTACGATTATGAACTCAAATCTCCCACGCTCAATCACCACCTCCCCGAGATCCGCCCCCTCACCTTGTTCGTGAGATAAGAAGCCAGGTAGCAAGTACAAAAGGTGACCCCGACCAGGCAGTTCTTCAAGCACATCTGTGAACTCACGCCCCAGCCAGAGGGGACGATGAAGGAGCCCCGGCCGCCACCCGAATAAGCGCCGCCGCCTCACCGTGGACAGCCACGTGGCTCCCAGCTCCGCCAATCGGCGCAGGGACCGCCCCGCCTCCCTGCTTGGCCCCTTTAAAGGGGCAGCGCCTGGCAGGCCCAGCACTGGCAGTAGGCGGGGCGCGGGGGGTGCAGTCCCGGGAGAAGTGAGGTACATCCCATTCGCGACCAACTATAGAGAATGGGCGGACAGTGGTCACCGTTAAAAAGTGGCGCGTGATATAAGCGGAAACCAAGTCGTTTACGAAACTACTCGCTACACCCTATTACCGTTAGAAAAAAATGTTCATAGCTATCTCTAGACTGCGGGACCAAAATGTTAGCTTTACTCACTTTTCTACATGGAATTTGTAATACTTTTCAAACGACCCCAAAAAGTCAACATAAATGATGCTTTAAAAGAAAGAAGGCAGAGGGGCATGGAATTAGAATGAGTAAAGCTTTTTCTTTTTTCTTTGAGACATTCCATTGTGGTGAAATTTCCCTAAAAGAAGAAATACTTCCAAAAGTAAGTTTTAAGCACAGCCTCTAGTCCTAATCACTAAGGTGGAAAATTGGCTTATTTAGGCTTCTAGCAAATAGTAGCAAACATACATAAAACGTATTCATAGACATGATCAGGAACTAGTGAAGCAACTATTTCCCATTCCTGTTCTGTAGAAACACACACACACACACACACACATAATTTAATTTTTTTAAGATTTATTTTATTTATGCATACAAGAACAGGGGTGTAGGCCAGAGGTGGGAGAGGAGGGTAAGAGGATTCATCAGAGACAGAGTGGGGAGAGCAACAGGCAGATCTACAGAAATACACTGCTGAGGGGAGCAACAGGTGAGACAGGAGAGGTCTGCTGTGCCGCATGGCTTAGCTCCCTGGCAGGGGATAGAACTCATGCCTCAGTGGCTGGCAAAATCTTGATAGCACACTGCGACTTTAACCCCTCTGCCACCAGGGAGGCCCAGAAACACAAAAAAGTTTTTAAAAATACCACACACACCAGGAAATCGTCATTCTCTTTGATTGTATTTCTCTATCTATTATAAATGCAAATCTGCTTATCAAATTATATTATCCAAACAAACAATGGATGTGTTGTCTCTACATAAAGAAAAATAATTCTTGACATTAAGTTAATCCTTACAAAGAAAATTTTGCCCAATAGAATCTGATTGAAATCAATAGTTGGTATTTACCTAAGATTCCTCTAAGTTCTTTCAGTAAATGAACAAATTCAATTCAGACCTTATTATTTACTAGTTATTGCTGAATTGATTCTCTTTGACAGAATTTGTTTAATAAGCAGGAACAACCAGAACAGTAAAGAACCATGCAAATAAAAATTGACATTTACAGCAAAAGTGTTGATAGAACTTGTTAGAGGTATTGTCTTCCCAAAGGTGCATTATTCTGTTCCATGAAGCAAACTAAACCAAGAATGAATAAAGATAAAATAATCAGGTCTTACATTGACAAACAAGATACTATGTAGGAGGTTAAAGTAGACTTTCTACACAAAGAAACAGATTTCACTGCTTATATTGTTGATTGAGGTATCTGAAACCAAAGGGTTATAGCTATTTATTTTTCTACAAAGGATTCACAAATGCTCAATGAATGTTGGGGTGAAAAAAGAGGGGAGCGTGGGTAAAACAATACCTTGTAGTGTTTTCCTCCCACAAATATTTTTAGATGATTAATTTTGTTGAGATCACATATGGAGAGTTCGCAAAGAATTTTTTTTCTGCAACTCCCTAAATTTCCCTTTAAAAAGACAGAACAACAATGCCTTTTATTAATTTAGATGTAAAAATCCCCAGAAAAAAACAGAAATTTGAATGCACTGGCATAAAAAAGTAACATATACCATGACCAAGTGTGATCTATCTATTTGGATCCAAAGTCAATGAATAATTTCCATATATAATAAAGGACAAAACCAGATAATCACTTCAATAGAAAGCAGACAAAATTTAATACTTCTCCACATTAAAAAAAAACTGGGGGGGCCTCCCTGGTGGTGTAGGGGTTATATTCTCAGCATTATCAAGCTATCCCAGCCACTGAGGCATGAGTTCAATCCCTGGCCAGGTAGCTAACTCACATGGAAAAGAATAAAATTAAAGAACTCACATGGCACCTCTCCTGTCTCACCTGTTGCTCCCCTCAGCAGTATATTTCAGTAGATCTGCCTATTCTGCTTCCCACTCTGTCTCTGGTGAATCCTCTCATCCCCTGTACCTCTGATCTACACCCTAGTTCTTGTATTGATAAATAAATAAAAATAAATCTTTTTTAAAAACTTGGATAGCAGGAAGCTTCCTCAATAAGATAAACTTCCTCAGAAGATAAAAGGCACACACAAAAACTCTGCACTTAGCTGGGACTTAATTATGAAAGATAGTCCTTTCCGCCCTAAGATCAGAAATAAAACATTCTTGCTATTCCTATTGAACGCTGTATCAGAGATTCTAGCCAAGAGAATAAAGCAAGAAAATAAAATGAAAGGCATCCAGCTTGCAAAACAAGTAAAACTATCTCTATTACAGATGACAAGAGGTTGTACATAAAAAAATCCTAAATATCCACTGATGAATATTATTAGAATTAATACAAAAGTTCAGCGGGGTTAAAAAATACAAGAGCAATACACAAAAATCAACTGAATCTCTATATACTTGCAACAATCTTAAAAAGAAATTAAAAAAATAATTTCATTTAAAATAACATAAACAAGAATAAAATGCATAGGAATAAGTTTACAAATAAGTGAAAAAATTGTATCTAAAAACTACAAAGCATTATTAAAGAACACTGAAGAAGACCAAGATAAAAGACATCCTATGCTCGTGATTAGAAGACTCAATATTGTTAAACCGGCAATATTCCCCAAACTGATCTATAAATTCAACATAAAACCTCATTAAAATTCCAGCTTTTCGCTGCAGAAATTAAGAAGCTGGTCCTAAAATTCATATGAAAGTTAAAGACCCCTCACTATAGCCAAAATATTCTGGGAAAAGAATAAAATTAAAGAACTCAATTTCTCCATAAAGTTCAAAACTATTAAGTCCCTTATGAACCTAACTGATGCTTATCTATAACATCCCACCATAGTAATCTGAAAATTCTGAGTTGTCAATAAATATGACAGACTTTCCTGTCCTTGTCTTCTATGCTTCCTTCACCTAAACTAACTTTATAGTGTTTCTAGACTTTGTGGCCTAGTTTGGTTAAATCTCTTCCACTGAAGCCTTTCCAGATCGCACCAATCTGTAATTAATCCTAAAATGTACATCCTCTGTGAATGCCATTTAATCATGTACTTTTTTGAGATATGTGTTGCATTATTAGTGTTACTGTGTAAATAAGTTATGTCTCCAACTCAACTATAATCTCAAAGTTCTTTGTTTCTCCCATAGGGAGTACCCTAGATTGTTACTAAATATTTATTTCCTGAAATGGGTATTTGACAAATAGATTTGTTTTATTATTAACAACTAAATAACTTTATTTCCAATTCCCTTTAGAAACCAAAGAATCTGATGATTCCATGTGGTTAGACAGTGCAAATTCTAGAATATCTTTATTTCTGCTGAGCATCAGAGAGTTTATCAATGTACCAGGAAAGCGTTAACACACAGAAAAGCCTCAGCAATGAAAAGCCTTGGCTACAAGAGCTCTAAGACACGTCCCCGCAGCTTGTAACCCCCAAGCCAAGAAGATCCCACACTGTACATCACCCCCTTGCTGATAAGAACCTGCAGGCAAAACTCCTCCCCTTAAAATTACTTTACTCCGTTTCTGAACAACTTTGTATAAAAGCCCCCCCCCCCTTTTTCCGCGTCAATTCCGTACCATCAACAGAGACTATAGGGAGGAAACCTGGAGTTAAATCCTTTCAACATTGTCCTTGTCACCAAGCCTAAGAGGGTTTGCATCTGATGATTGTAAACGTGATTACGAGTTAACAATTTTAATTATTGTGTGTTCAAATGTTCAGGTATATACCTAATGCTACCAAATATATGCTCCTTAAAAAGGAATTCAGAAGGAAATATACA
The DNA here is from genome assembly GCA_004024925.1 of Scalopus aquaticus. Taxonomy (NCBI): domain Eukaryota; kingdom Metazoa; phylum Chordata; class Mammalia; order Eulipotyphla; family Talpidae; genus Scalopus; species Scalopus aquaticus. The sequence continues at coordinate 100,321 of PVIJ01002398.1, read as the reverse complement.
AAATTTACAAACTTTACAGTTTACATATACATATGTTAATAGTCAAATGTGGTTTACTAACAAAGGCATATAGTCCTGTTATTTAATAGTGAGTTCTTGAATGGGGTAATGACCATTTTGCTGTGAAGTGGAATTAAGGATTAAGGCAAGGCTCTGCCCTTTTCTTGCCCTGGTGCTGAGCTTTACCCCTGTGCTAAACAAAAAAGTCTGGAATATCTCACATTCCACTGAGCACATGCTGTTTCAGTTGTTCAGTTCTAGGTGGAATCTTTTGCAGGAGCTTTTGCTGTTCAAAAAGAACATAGAACCATCTAGAGCTAACTTGGAACCCTACAGCCACCTAGTTGAATGTGAGTTCCTAAGAGGCACACCCTGAAGGAAACCCTACCTCTTCCTTGTTTACTCTAAAAGCAGCTTCTCTCTATCCTCCATTTTCCTTCTCCCTCACTTACCCCTTGCTTGTGATTTACTCTCCAGATGCTTTGGGGGGGCCTTGAGAACTAACTAATTGCATTACCTCTCCAACAGAATTTGTGTTCCTTTGGAAATAACAATAGCATCAGGGCAAGCCTCTACCTGCCATTAAACATGTTGCCTCTGGAGGAACACCGCTGGAAAAGATAAACACTGTATCTCATGACGCCTACTTTGCCTGGCTTCTCCCAAGAAATAGGAATGAGAAGCCCCTCACTCCCTTTATGTCTTACAACTCCGTACATTTCTCTCAATATAATCACAGCGTGTCCGCCATACCATCTAGGGGATCGGCTTGATTAGAGAGCTAACCTAATGGCCGACTCTGTGGCCGCATGCCCTCCTGTGTGCAAAGATATTCCTATGGGTCAGAGCTTGACTTTCTGCCAGTCCCCCATCATTCTCTAGGCTTCCTTACCAGCATCAATTACAAACCTCTGGGCTACAATCTGCACCTTCTCTTAAGACTGGTACCTGCTCACGCTCTTCCACTCCACACCGAGCTCTGCCATCTTGCTGGGTAGTTTCAAGGTCCATGTGGCTAACCCATCTAAGGGCTGACATTTTATTCTGATTCCTCAGTTTTCTTCTAACCCATCCTCACCATTGCTTCATTGTGGCTTACTTTGACTTGAGAATAATCTGCACCTGCTCTTCCTCTAAAACTTCCTTGTTGATGCTCATTAAATTTCTTACTTCATCATCACTTACAATTGTTAAACCAGTAATTGATACATAACCAACTAGTCTAGCCTCATATAGTCAATGCAACTCAATTCGGCTTAACTAGGTGCAGCGGTGCTGTCGGACAGGCAGGGAGAAGGACAGAGAGCGCGGTACCGTGAGGACAGAAGCTGGCCAGAGGAAGCCACTACAGCCCACTGCTCTTTCCAAAACGCGCGACAGTGACCACAAGCCACTTCTGCAGGCAGCGGCCGGAAGTACGGCCCCCTGGGGCGGGGGAAACTGATGCCCACGCGAAGCCTGGGAAGAGCGGCCAATCAGAAGAGACAGCCCTCCCCTCCCCCCGGAAAGAGCGGAAGAGGCGAGTTCTAGTTCCGGCCGCGGCCGCCGCCGCCGCCGCCGCCATCTGTCATCTCAGCTTCAGCACCAGCAAGCCCGTCGCCCCTGCCCCGCTGCCTCTCTCCTCTGCTGAGGCTGCTTCGCGGTTCTGCCACCTCTCTGCTCTCTTCTCGTCGCGTACTTCTTTCCTCACATGGATCTAGTCGGAGTAGCATCTCCTGAGCCCGGGCCAGCGGCGGCCTGGGGTGCCAACAAGGTGAGTGGCTGCCGGAGCTGACGCATCTACCAGGACTGGCCCTCTCGGGGGGCCTGGAGCGGGTAACAGATGCCGAAAAGGCTCCGCGGGTGACTTGGGAAGCCTTGGGCGGGAGCCCAGCCAACTCAGAAAGGGGGAACTGGCGGTCGGGTGGGAGTAGTGGAGAAGGGAGGGTGACCGGGGCTGCCAAAGGCCACCCAGGGCGGTTTGAGGCCACAGTCTAGTTCTGCCCCTTGTTTTCCAAACTTACGAGCGAGTATCTGGGCAGGACTCACTTAGAAATGCTGGCAAGCACGATCTTGTTTTCCATCCAAGTGACTCAGCTCAATAATAAACAGCGTGATAGAGCTGTGGTTTAGGAAGCTGTTTCCTAATTTGACAAGTGTGGTTATCCTGACTCGGCAATTTCTTGTTTTCGAAACATTAAAAGATAAACCCAGGCACACTCTCCCTCCCCCAGGCCAATATTCAGTTGTGTTCTACATACTGTAAAACAAAAATACTCATCATCTGCTTGCGCTTTAACATTTAAAACTTTTTTTCTATAATGGCCAATTCTTATCTTCACATTGGTTTCTGGTTTTCAGGCTGTGCTGTTTCATAATTTCATTAGAAGAATGAAAAGACTGCCACTTTATGAGGGTTTGCTTGAACGCAAGACTGCTTCCGTTGAGATTTTGTGTACCTCCAATTAAGGTCGTGTAGAAATCCAACTTTTAAAGCTGCATAAGCGTTTGCTAACATTGGTGGCAAAAATTTTTGTTCCACATAAGGGTCATTTAGTCTCATTGGATCTTCAGGCTAGATGTGGACAGAAAAAGTTAATTAGCTATATATAAAGGAAAATTAATTTTATAAAAGTTCTCATGTAACTGAAGGAAGAAAGCTATTCCATTGGCAAACGTAGTTACATCTACATGTCATTGTGTGTCTGTCTGTCTATTAAGGTCTTGTTTACAAGGCCAAGATCAGCAGGCATAAAAGAACAAAATCAGTAGACAGATACTAATAAATATATACTCTCCATGTTAAATTCCTCCAGTTAATTATCCATAGAGGCAGGCAGAAATCTCAAATACATCCTAACCTCAACAAATTTTATCTACAAAACTAATTCAGTAATAAAATATTTGATGGTACATCCTCAGAACTATAAATTTCATTTTCATCGTTCAACAGTAACAAAAAAAAATCACCCTGGAGTTTATTGATGTCCTATTGGGAAGGTAGTGTCTTAGCCTGCAAAACAATTTGAAAAAAACTTCAAGTATCACTTAATACTTTTTTTCTCCAACCTCTTGGAAGACTGAAATGATTTTGGAAGCCAACACAGAGAAGGTAAAGATTTGAGGAAGGTCTTGAAAATGGGAGGAATGTTAAATGCTGAGATTCCAAAACTTTTTGTTGAACACTTCTTTATACTCTTAAAAATTAAGAATCCCAAGCAATTTCTAATTCTGTTGGTTATGTCTATTAATATCTGTCATGTCAGAAATTTAAAGTGTTAAGTGATTTTAAAGTTATGTTTAAGTAACATGTTTATATTTTAAAAACTATTTTCTTAAAAGTAGTGAAGAGAGTAGTACTATTTTGCACTTTCGTAATTTGTTTTAATATCTGTCTTAATAGAAGACAGCTGGATTGTCCTATCTCTTTTTCTTTCAACCTGTTGCAGTATGTGTTGGTTGAGGTATTTGAAGAAAATTCATCCTCACAAATCTGTAGAGTATAGCAGGTATAATTGAAAGTGAGTAATAAGAGCACACTAATAAGAGCACAGCATAACTGAGAACTGAGTTAATGTCTAAATAAGCACTTTTGTATCCTAAACCTATTTTAAAAAATTTTAAAGAATACCAGCCCACATTCTAGTAGCTATTAGAGTGCTGTCGTTGTGTCTTTATTATAAACTTTGGAAAACACTTCACCTGATGGAGAAAATGAGAAAAGACGATGCTTTAGTACTCTTACAAAAATAATTTGACCCTACAGGCGCTTCAAAAGTGACTTATTCCCATCCCCAGGATTGTCATAAAATGCTATTATGGACAAGGATTTTAGGGGCTATTCCAAGAAGGAAAGATTGGCAGACTGTAGGCAAAGGTGAGGAAGTGGTCACTCATTTGAAAAGAGAGCTATAAAAAATGGTTTAGTGTTATTTCTGAAAGCTGTCAAGGTGATCAAAAACAAGGAAAGACTGAGAAACTCACAGCCAAGAGAAACCTAAGGAGACATGGGGTCCTGGGATAGAGAAAGGACATTAAGGGAAACTGGAATCTGAATAAAATATGGTCTTTAGTTAATAATAATGTTTAAATATTGTTCCATTAATTGTGACAAATGTACAATACTGATACAGGGGAAATTGGGTCTGGAGTATTAATGCAACTCTGTACTAACTTTGCAGTTTTTCTGCAAGTCTAAAATTACTTTAAAATTAGAAGTTTTTTTTTTAATAGGTTAATGTGGTATATAGACCTAGATCATGTATTGCGCAGACCCTTGTCTTGATATGGCAGACTTAATATTTTGCCCCCCAAAAATGTTTCTGTGTATTTTTTATTGATTTATTATGTTTTTAATTTCTCCCTGCCTAGATTATCTCTGCTTGGGTAGAAAAGCGATTTTGACTTGCTTGGTTTTTTCGACTTGGTTGATTTCGACTTGGTTGATTTGGACTTGCTTCAAGTTGAGGACAATTTTTGTAACTAAGTACATGTTTGTTTTTTATTTTAGTTGACTTTTTTCCTTCTAATTGTCTGTAGTAAAACTTTTTTTTTAAGTGGGATGGGCTCATGGGGGTGCATCTTTACAAGGTGAGAGGAAAGGGGGATGATTCTCTTCAATCTGCATCCAGCCAAGTATGGGAAAATGTGGTAATGAAGAGCCCCAAGGATCAGAGCTTAGTGGTGATAGTTTCCAGAGAAGAAAACCAGGTGGGTCTTAGGGCTCTTGCATAAATAGGAAAGAAAGAATCAAGGAACTGGTTGTGGACTTGATAGATGACATTTAAAGCAGAATAACTAGCTGGAAAGGATTGTGTGAGGTTTCACATCAGATCTTGATATAATGGGGAGTTTATGTTGTTCATCGGAATAATGGGAAATGACATTGGATAGCTTGGATGGAGCAAGATTATGGAGGGCTTCCCCCCCATCTCTTTACATTTATTATTATTATTACTTTAGTACTTAGCAAAGTTTCTCTATTCACAGAGTATTTGGTTTATTGAGGAATTACAAGATGATGACACAGTATTTCCCTACGTACACACCATGGTATGCATTCATTACAGAGTCCCCAGAAAATTCTCTAAGCTCCCCTTGGGGTGGTGAACCCCTTGTGCCAGTGGAGGACTACTGGCTTCCCCTGTCCTGCAGCTGTCCATCACACAGCCTGAAACATTTTGGAGAGCTTTTGACTGTTAGTTTAAAGAGTTTAGATTTGGGGGCCTCCCTTGTGGCACAGCAATTGAGCGCTGCGCTGTGGAGCTGTTGGCAGCACGCGATGCGAGTTTGATGCTCAGCCGGGGAGAATCCCACATGGTGCGGCAGACCTCTCCTGCCTCGCCCGCTGCTCCCCTCAGCAGTGTATTTCTGATCTGCCTGTTCTGCTCCCCACTCTGTCTCTGGTGAACCCTCTCACTGCCCCATGCCTCTGGCCTGTACCCCAGCTTGTATGTATAAATAAATCTTTAAAAAATAAAAAAGTTTAGATTTGATTTTAAGGTATTCTTAAAGGTAAACTTTTGGAAGTCAGTTGTCAGTTTAGCTGGGCCACAGCTAAACTAGTCGGCAGAGAGGCTTCAAGGAGCAATATCAGTAGGTGTGAGCAATTAGGGTATCTTGGCGTTCTCTGCAGTCTCTACCAGCAGTAGTTCCCATTCTGATTCTACCTACTGTGGGAGCAAGTAAATCTGTGTCTCAAAATAACCCAATTACATCATCAATTTTGCCTTTCCAAGGAATTGTCAGCTAATACTTAAACACCTTGGCAGAATTATTTGACTACTGGCAAAAGATTAGAAAGTTCAGAAGTGGGTGGGCAAAGGAGCCAGCTTCACGGTGGAAAAGGGCTTTAGAATAGTAGGAATAAAAAAAAGCTCTAGCTCTCTACAACCTAGAGACATCCTGAAAGTTCCAGAAATATCCACAGTGTTTTCTTTTGGCACGTGTGTTTTAGTAAATGTTTGATTGGCTGTTTGTGTTTGAAGATCTTTGCTAGGCTCTGGATGGGTGAATGTTAAAATCTCACCCTTCAAGTGGTTTATTCTGTTCTGTGATTGATGCATTAACTCTAATACAATAGTCTGTCCTGCACCCTGCACTGTGTTTACACAGGCTATAGGAACACAAAGGAAAGGACCTAAATTTGAAATTGAGACAATCTTATGAAGGGGATAACATTTATTTAGGGGAAATAGAGAAGGGGAAAAAAACTATTGCGAGGACCATCTGTGAAGGCATAAATATGCCATATTTAGCATATAATTAGTGTTGCCAGAGCATAAGATGGGTGATATTTGAGAGTGGGAATATAATTTAGGTCAAAGTTGTATAGGCCTTTTCTTGTTGAGAAATTTGAGTTTTATACCAAATGCAATATAGTGCTTTGCTATACTGGATAAGGATAAGCTGATTAGGAAAGCAGTATAGCAAAACGCCGAGTGCAGTCTCTTAACTCCTGCTGCCTTAGCTCAAATCTCGGCACTTCCACCTACAGTGTTATTTTGGCTTTAAAAAACTGTCTGTTTCTAAATCTATAAAATAGGGGTGATATTGCAACTACTTTGTTGTGTGACTTAAACAGTACATATAAATTAGGTATATTTAGCCAAGTGACTAAAACATAGTATTCTAGTGTCTGTTATGATACTGTTAGTCTCTGCAAAAGGTGATTAACGGTACTGAATTAGAGGATACAATCACTGCCTTTTGGAAACTGGACTTTGAAACTGATCAGGCCAAACATTTCTAGGGTAAGTGGCAGCATTCCATCTTCTACCTAGAGGATCCAGATGGAAGTCATATGACCAAATGATTAGCTATATTCTCCAGATTACAAAGAACTTCAAGATTCCAGACCTCAAAATCCTCACCAGGAGTGTTCAACTGCTGTCAAGATTGGAATGAATGAAGTCACACCAGACCTTGAGAGAGTCTCCCTGTTCTCTCCAGGTCTAGCAGTCTAAAGCCAGAACAAGTTGGCAATATGCTAATATAGGATCTGGGTGCATCTCATCAGTCTCAGGGTAAGACTGTATGAACTGGGTTCTGATTCATTTAGGTGTAAATATAGTTATCGTTTACCGCCCATAAATGCTGTGCCCTAACAGCCTAAACTAAGGAAACTCTTGAACCTCCATGCTCTGGAGCCTGAACAGGTCCTTGCCCAGTTGTCCCTAGGAGTCATACCAGCAGGTCAGAGGCCAGCTAGAGGGCCTGTGCTGGTGTAAGCTTGATTAAACAATTTTGTTGCTAAGACAGATATTATCACATATTGTAAGCATCTATATTCTAAATTAGAAACTCAGTAGTAGTTAAGGAATGAATTTGGTTTTTATCCTAAACACAGTGGGAAACAATAAGAGCTTTAAGTAAGGAAATGGAAACAAATCTACATTTTAGGAAAACCACTGTGATATCTTGTGGAAAATGGAAACAAGCAGGACTGGGAAGCAAAAAAGGTTTAGAGAGCTCTTAATGTAGCCTGTGGATGAAAGGCTGATACCTTGGAATAGAATCTTTGATGGAGGGCTAGAGAACTTGTTTTCTATCTGGGCAAGTTCAATAGTTACATATCTAATTCAGTATGAAGGGTTTTAATGAGTAAACTATAAATGTGCTGCTAAGTTACATTTGCCCCCTCAAAAATAAGGAATTGTGGAAAAAACTTATATTTCAAGAGGGCTGAGATAGTGACGTCGCTAAGGAAGGCCAATTCACAGAATATTACTTTTCTATAATTGTATTGTTTCAGCAATCTAAATACAGTTTTTGTTGCTTGTTACTGTTTTTGTTTTGGCATATCCCAAGATGACTTGAGAGGGGCAGACACACTTTTACATTCAGAAGACTTGCTGCTGGAATTAGAATGATTTATAATTTCTAAGTGGGCTTTGAATTGTGCTAGTTGATATAGTAGGTTTCTATAAAAGAATCTACCTGGAAGCCAAATTACAAGCAGAAGGTTGCTTGGTGAGCATGGACTCAAGAATAAAGGGTTTTGTACTAACCTCACTGGCTAATGGGATGATGCTATAATAGCCTGGTGCTTCCCCTCAACTAAAAAGACACACTAAGAGGAAAGTGTCTTTGGCTGTTTTAGTCTACATTTATCTTTGATTAGATTTGAGCTGAGACATGTTTTGACTTTAAGAAAACTTCTGCAAGTAGGTGATCATTCACTTTGGGTTGGTTTAGGCATTTTAATTCTTTTTTATTTTACTTCTTTTTTTCCCCCCAGAAATACATGGTGGACAATGAAGCTGAACCTTTATCCTTTTTTCCCCCCTGCCATCATCTCATATACTCCTTTGACCCTCTTTTTTCATTGATCTATGTCTATTTTTATTGCAATTTTAATGCAATGATGGCATAAAAATTTCATTATGAATTCAGTGCACCTCCCCCCCTTTTTTTTTTATAGTGTCCATGGGCTGCCCCTCAAAATACAATATCCTGTTCTTTGGCTGATGTAATGAGTGAACAGCTGGCTAAAGAATTACAGTTAGAAGAAGAAGCTGCTGCTTTTCCTGAAGTTGCGTAAGTAAAATTCATGAAGAATCTGTTTTATCTAGCAGCTTAGTACTAACAAAGTTTAAGGATTTCATTAGTGATTATCATCACAAGTGATTAAGAAATACAGTTAGAAAGGCAATGTAGCAGACAGAACCCCATGCTGGGATACCTCTGATAGTGAGTTTTAGTCCTGGTTCTATGACTAGTTTTCACTAGTTTCAAGTTAACAAAAAATAAAATAGGGTGCAGTTTTGATCAAATTTTCCTTTTTCAGTATATGTTATCTCTCTTTTGATCAGAACACAGAACACATGAATTCTGTTTCCCAGTTTATATTTTATTGTAGACCTTTTAGCTATCTCTTTCAATTCTCTTAATTCTAGTTGGTGCTCTCACAGCGGCCTGCCATCGGTCAGAGGGCAGCTGACCCAGAAAGGGTGAATGGTTTGATAACGTTCTCTCTCATTATTTCTTCAGTACAATTTTAACACTGAAAAGACACATCCTGCTCTTAATCCGTAACATCTGTTTTTGCAAGCACATTGTGTTAGTTTATATTGCCTTATTTTGCCTAGTGTTGCTGAAGGACCATTTATTACTGGAGAAAACATTGACACGTCCAGTGACCTAATGCTGGCTCAGATGCTACAGATGGAATTTGACAGAGAATATGATGCACAGCTTAGGCGTGAAGAAAAAAAATTCAACGGAGATAGCAAAGGTACTATGACCTTATTGTGACAACTCCATTGGGTGGTAGAAAATGCTTATGACGTGTTCTCAATATATCTTCAACTATTTTTGCCTTTTAAGTTTCCATTTCCTTTGAAAATTACCGAAAAGTACATCCATATGAAGACAGTGATAGCTCTGAAGATGAGGTTGACTGGCAGGATACCTGTGATGATCCCTATATACCAGGTATCAGTGCTTTTGTTTTCTGGGGTGGGTAGGATGGGGTTATGGAAAGAGTCAGTTTTCTAGTGATTTTTTTGTATTATGTATTTATATATAATTTCATTTGCTAATTTACTGTTAGATACAGGTATCTATGTTGGCAGTGTTGAATATAGCAGTTTAGTCTTTGTTATTTTTACATCCTTGGCTTGTCTTAATCACTTTTAGCAAAACCAGTTCCTACTCCAAAAAAGGGTTTTATTGGAAAAGGGAAAGACATCACCACCAAACATGATGAAGTAGTATGTGGGAGAAAGAATACAGCCAGAATGGAAAATGTAAGTTACAGAAAGTATTGACTCTGAGTCAAATTTATTAGAATAAATTAAAAACATAGGTTTCTAAATACAATATCTTGAATTTCTAAAAACATCTCTTGTCCTTTCTAAACTATTTTAGATGACAATTTAGCAATGCCATGGAAACTTGGTCACTAATGGGAATATAATGTACCTTACGGTAAAATTCTATAACATTTGCTTTACACTGATTTTAAAATTAAGAAATCATTCTAAGGTAGCATTTATTTTTCAGCATATTATTTTTCATAAAGTAGCACTCCTACCAAAGCAGGTATGATGACTGAGGGATAGGTATGGGCAAGGGAAATACTTTCTATTATGTACCCTATTGTACTTCCCACATTGTTTGTCTTGTACATGATCTACCCCTGCAAAAACAGAAGCAGGATGTAATTTTTTAAAAATAGCATTCTTCCTCTTTCATAAATACTGTGGTTAATATAAAACATTTAGACTTCAGAGCATAAACACTTGCTAAGTAAACATTAAATTCTAGAAATATTCTAGAGCAAGAGAACTTTCTATGATAATGGAAATGTCTGTATCTCTGATAATCAAGCACTTTGAAATTTGGGTGATACAACTAAGAAATTAGATTTTGCTATTTTATTTAAATTAAATTTAAATGTCCACATATGGCTAGTGGCTACTGTATTGAACATGAAATTCTAGAACACAATTGTAATGGCGTGGACTTAACTTGCTATGCTAACCTCCTCAGAAATGATTATGAAAGTGTTTTCCTTTTGGTTAAATTTGGTTGTGCCTTCAAAATATTAATGTGCTCTTTAGCTGATGTAAAAGCAAGGTACAAACCATATGCTCAAAGAATTTAAGTTTTTAAATATGATTGGATCTTCTCTGTGCATAAAAATGCTTCTCTTACATAGTATTGTTTTCCCCTTTCTTTTGGGTTTGTCAGTGAGTATGTTTTCTCTGTTTTACCTGTATTTTGCCTCTGCTGTCATAGCACAATCATCTATTAAGTAGGAAAACTATTCCAAGTAAAGACTGATCTTACTTTGGCTTGTTTTTACTGTCCCATTTTGAAGTATTTAAATGCTAATACCATTTCTTTTTGACAGTTTGCACCCGGTTTTCAGGTAGGAGATGGAATTGGAATGGACTTGAAACTATCAAACCATGTTTTCAATGCTTTAAAACAACACGCCTACTCAGAAGAACGTCGAAGTGCTCGCCTCCATGAAAAGAAGGAACATTCTACTGCAGTAAGTATTCTTAATTTTTTTTTCTTTTTTGAATGGATTCATATTAGAAAACTTCATGCTGGGAGAAAAGGACAAACTTCATATTTGGTTTGTTACTATGAGATTGACCTTTCCAATCAAAGATGTAAATAAAACACAAGTAGCTTTCTTAGTTGACTTTTCAGATTTAATGTAATGCTTATTAATCACTTACTCTGAAAGCTAACATTTTAGTGGTCATGATTAATTCAGACTATATAGTTTACATTGTATATGAATGTTACAAGATTTTAAAAAAGTTTCCTATTATTGACGTTAATTAAGAGAAAGCTTAGTAGTCTCTAGTGCTTTATATTAATGAGTCATGTCTAATATCTTGAGAACAAACTAATTCTTAACAAATGGTAAGTACATTAAGTGCCTTAAACTTTGGAGATAAAATAAGGTTTTGACTAAGTTAGTATCTGACCTTATGGTTCTTTTAGATATTCACTTTCAAAAAGTTAGAGTGGTAGGATGAATTGTATCTTGACATGACTTTTTGAAGAGCCCATAATACATACATCTAGGTAAATTAAATAATTTTTAAAAGTATGTATTTTAACTGTTAGAATAGCTCAGAAAATGTTTCATAATTAAAGCACCTTATCTTTTGCAGGAAAAAGCAGTTGATCCTAAGACACGTTTACTTATGTATAAAATGATCAACTCTGGGATGCTGGAGACAATCACTGGCTGTATCAGTACAGGAAAGGAATCTGTTGTCTTTCATGCATATGGAGGGAGGTAAATGAGCAAAATATACTGTTTTTTTGTCAACAAAATTGTTATTCCTCCCCACTGCACAAAATTAAGTTTTTTTTATTTAAAAACATCACTTTTAAAAATTAAATAAATCATCACCTCTGTATTTCAAAGGAAAAATAAAAGCTCCTCCTGACTTTACTAAGAAACCCAATAATAAAAAATCTTACTAGAGTCCGTAAAGAACCACTGAGAGTTTGAATATTATATTCTTTAAGTATGCTATTCTTTTAAACTAGTGACTAAACCCAAATTTTTGGAACGTTTCAACAGTGCAGCCAAGAGATTTTGCTTAAAGTTAAGTGTTTAGGGAGTTACTTCAAAATACTGTAGTAAGGCTGTGTTGTGATTCTTTGGGGCATGCTGCTCTCACTTTTGTATCCCAACAAAGGTTAAAGGGACCAGGTTCAAAAGAGATTGTACTTCCTACAGTTAGCATGAGCGGCCAACCTGGGTGAGAAAGCCAGCGAGAGTGATGTGTACCTCCATGGAAAATTATGTTTTAATTTTAATTAAATGATGCATAGCATGCAGGGTAATTTTAAAAGTGCTGGGAAAAGTATAGACAGTAGAAATATATAAAATGTTTTAAAAAATAAAATATAAGGACTTTATGCCATTTAGATACCATTTCATTTTTGTTACAATGGCTTAGGTAAGTAAAAAATGGCATGAGGAAGAGAAACATTTTACAAAGTGGAGCCTGTTTAGAGACTATGCTTAATCCAGGGATAGGAAATCATATTTTCTATTGAAATCAAACAGCAAAGCTAAATACCTTAGCTGTTTCTTAACATTGTCTATAAATAAAGATGTTAAAATAGATTACAGAAATTATTCCAGTTGGTTTTTTTGTTTTTTTTTTTTTTGGTTTAGAAAGTCTTTTTGTGTATATAATGGAATTAAAATGATTGTCAAGTCTTTGCCTTTGGCTTTCTTGGCTTTATTTAACTAGTCTTCCTTTCTATATGAACATACGTTTATAAGCGTATATCAAATTATACTGTCGAGTTCCAAAATTAAAAGGATAAAAACAAATGCTGAGATTAAAAAGCTCAACATTTTTCAGGCTGTATTATCTGTATCTGTATTATTAAGCTGTAAACCAGTTTAAAAATTGACCCCTTGCGTCATAGGACATTTGTGGGGATAAATGAGATCCTATTCGATGACATCTGCTATATAGTCATGTTAATAAGCTGGGTTTTTTTCCTTCCTATAAGCCTTCTTGGCCTCTTTGCAAATTTCAGTTGAGCGTTCCCTGAGACTCGGGAAATGCAATACTATAGATTATTTTAAAATGAATGAGTACTCATAATAAAAATTAAAACTTTACAGAAAGGATTAAAATAAAAAGCAACCTTCATTTTACCAGTTCTTGCCCCACAGATCTTTTCTATAGTGGTGCCACTATTAAGTTTTTAGTCTAGTGTTCCAGAAATTTTTAGGCACATGTTCCTTATTTTGTTTATATAGAGGAAATTATACTCTGCATACGGGACCTTAGTTTTTCAGCTAAGATGTCTTAGATCTTTTGTATTACTAGTTTGTGTCACTGCATTTTTATACTAGTACAATTCCATTGTATGACTTATAAAGGAGTATCTTTGTATTTATACCTTGGCGTGCTTTTGCAAATACATGTATAAGCTAAATTCCTGACATTGAAATTGTAGGGGCAAAGACTATATGCACTTCTCCTCATTTTGTTCAATAGTGGAAGTCCTCAATGATGGAAAATACCAGATTTTACTCACCGTTTCTCCCTGAGCTAGCTATATAGCAAGCAATTTTTAAAAAAAATTTTACTAACAATTTAAAATATTTTTTTCTTGTATGTTAAACCAAAAGCCAGAAAATCTTGAACTTCTGTTTTTTTTTTAATGGTAAGGCAGATGCCATTTTCCTTCTAGCTAATCTAATCTGTAGGTTGAGTATATTCTAAATGTCAGTAGATATTGGCACATTGCCTTGTGAGAAGGTTACCTAATTTATGATACCACCAGCAGTATGACACTGTTTCCCTCATCCTCATCAGAACTTGGTGTTGCTAAATCTAATGTTATTTATTGTATAAAAGATGAAAAGTAACCTTTTGCTATTTCGCTATATATTTAAAAGTTAAAGTTGAAGCTTTTTTTTTTAAGTATATCAGTCACTTGTATTTCTTTTTCTTATCCATTGCCCTGTTTATCCTTTGTTCATTTTCTATTATACCTAATGATACAGTGAGATAATGAATGATCTCTCTTTTCTTCTGTTGGATTTAGTATCTAATCTATACCTTGGCGTTTATAAATTAGCAAAACTAGAGAGCTAAGTTTATGTTAGTTTTCTCTACTGTGTAACAGGTTACTACAAAATTAACAGCTTTAAACAATATCCATTTATAATCTCATAGTCTCTGTTAGTCAGAAGTGCAGGCATGGTTTAACTGACTTTCTGCTCAGGAGCTCATAGGACTGCAGTCTGGTTGCTGACTGGACCATGTTCCTTTCTGGAGCTCCCAGTCCTCTTCCCTGGCACAGTTCAGTTCCTGGCACCTGTAGGACTGAGGATACCACTTTGTTGTTGGTTGTCAACCCTGGCTTGCCCTCAGCTCCTAGCGGCCCCGGCAGGTCGTGGTCATGTAGCCTTTTCACAGCCGCAGTTCACTTACTTAAAGCTCACAGGAGAATATCTCCCTCCCACCTGCTAAGACTGAGTTTTACATAATAGAACGTAATCCTGGGAGTCACTGCACCATCACTTTTGCCATATCATGTAGGCTAATCAAGTGAGTTGCTCTTCTGCCCACTCTCAAGGGAAGGAGATTATACTAGATTAGTATAACAGGAGTATGGGATCTTGGGGGCTCTCTTGGGAGTCTGCCTACCACAAGACTATTCTAGTTTTTCGCACTCTCATATTAGCCAAGTAATAAACAATTACTTGAATAGTCACTTGTGCTAGATTTTTCAGGGAATAAAGTATAAGGCATGTTTTCTACTTCTAAAGAGCTTATGTGATAGCCAGGAGAAAAACATTACAGTGAAAACCATTATGATCAATGAAGATAATTATACAATAGAGTACACAGTTACCTAAGTGAGACCTTGTATGGGATAGAGAAAAGAACAAAATCATTGCCAGTAGTGTTCAAGGAAGAGGTCATAATGAAATTCTCTCTCAATTTGGATTTTAAAAATAAGTGAAAATGCTAAGTTATTTATTGAGTGAAAAAGCTAAGTTACAGAATAAATAATGTTTACTATCTGTTTACATGTTTAAAGTCATGAAAATAATAATTTTTTAATAGATGCGTATGTATGTGGATACTTATATGTATGTGTCCATTTTAAAAGACAGGAACGATAGTATTCACAATAGTGATTGCCTGTGAAGAGGTGGAATGAGGAATGAAACTGCCTGAGGTGGAAGGCAAAGAGAACTTTCAGTTTATAATGTTTAATTCTAAAAAAATAAAAGGATGAGAATGGGAGAATTGAAATCTGCCAGTCAGGAGATTTGAAAATGGGGAGATTAGAAGATATGTGTTTAGAGGTGATAGGAAATAAAGTTGTATAAGCAAACTGCAAATTGGTAAGGAGGACATTAAAAGCCAGGGAGAGGGATATATATAATTTACTAAGAAATAAGGAATATATATATATTATTTTTTAATATTTTTTTATTGTTATTTATATATTTTACATTTTGTATTCCCCTTGGGTAACCCACCACCAATTCACCTGTGACCCATTTCCGTGGTCCCTTGTGTCCTTTTCGATTCCATTTTGTGCCCTTATCCTCCACCTCCCCTGCTGAGTGTCTCTCTCCTATTTGGTTTCCCTATAGTCCTGTTATAAGTGAAGCCATTTGATATTTTTCTCTTTCTTTCTGGTTTATTTCGCTGAGTATGATCCCCTCTAGTTCTATCCATGTCGCTGCAAATTGCATGTGTTTATCTTCTTTGAATGCTGAATAGTATTCCATTGTGTATCTGTACCACATCTTCCTGATCCAGTCATCTATTTTTGGACATCTGGGCTGTTTCCATACCTTTGCTATTGTAAACAGTGCTGCAATGAAGATACGGGTGCATGTATCCAAATAAGGACTTTTTTAAGGTGGTGAATCTTATAAACTATTCTGGAGACTATCCAAGTAAGAAATCTCCCCAACAATGTTTTTGACAGGACTCCATCTACTTCATGGCTAAACTATTTCACTGACGGGAAGTTCTCAAAATCCACGAATTCTATACATCTTTACATTATTGTGAATTTCTTGTATAGAATCTCTTATCTGTATTACTGAAAATGAATTCATATATTCACCAAGTATTTACACAGCTACCCTGTGCTGGGTATTCTTTCAGATGCCGGTTATATAGCAATGAATGGAACAAGGAAAGTCCCTCCTCATAGAATGTGCTTTCTCTCCAATCCTGTCTTTATTCCAAGATAACAATAAGTAAAAACACCAGATATGGCTATCCAAATAGTTAAAATATGATGATACAGTGATTGGTTGACTACTTTTTATTAGTAGCACAGGGAAGGTTTCGCTGATGAAGTGATGTTAAACTAAGATTTGAATGACACATTTAAGGATATAGTATCAAAGATCAGGTGGAAGAACATTCTAGACTAGAGAACAGCTAGTGCAAATGCCTACATAATAGGAATTAGCAGGTACAAATGTGGTGTCTTTGAGAGACTATGAGAAGGCCAGCCTGCCTGAAGCCTGTGGAGAGCAAGGAGTCTGGAGAAGTTAGCAGTGGCTAGATTTGGTGAGAAACTTTTAATCCAGAGTATGGAGTCTGCTCCTTATTTAAGTGCAGTTGGAACCAAAACTGATTGGATTTTCAAAAAATGACTCAGATTTCTATGTGGAAAATGAATGATAAGAGGGAAAGAGAAGAAGCAATAAGCTCAGTTAAAAATTACAGTGGTAATTTAAATGAGAGCTGATGGTAGTTTTGAGTGAGGATGTGGTAGTAAAAAATGAAGACTAGGAGACTGTTGCTATGTGTTTTGAAGGTAAGAGTGAACAATATGTGCTATTGGATTAGATGTGGGATGTGAGAGGATAGATTATTGGCTAGAGCAGCTGAGGGGTGTCATCTTGATGCGAGGGCCTGGGAAAGGGAAAATTAGGGAGCAGTTGTTAAAAATTTTGTTTTGGACATGTCAAGTTTGAGATACCTGCTAGACATTCAAGTGATATCAAGGTGTGATCGGATAAATGGTCCTGAAGTTATGGAGGAAATTAGAACTAATGATAAAAATATGGGAGTTAATGTATATCTAAATGATATTTAAAGCCAAGAAGCTAAATGAAATTTCCCAGGGAGAGAAAGCAGTTATGAAGAGAAGGAATTTACATAGGACCAATTTCAATTTCTGCTAGGAATTAGCGACTTTTTTTTTTAACAACTGTTCTATTTTTTGCTTTTGTTGAATTTTGTCCTGAACCATCCCAGGTAGATTGTAGCCTATTTTAAAGTGCATGTGTCTTCAGTGTTACTCATGCTTGATCTATAGTCATTCAGCAAAGATTCTCTTATGGATTGTTGAAAACTGGTTGATAATTTATTTGAAACTGTGTTTTATTTTTTAAAAAAGCAAAAACCGAAACCTAAAATTTTATTAAGTCCAAAGTTGAAGACTTAAAAAAAAAGTCTTAATTCCTCAGAAAAAGTATAGATCCACTTTCGTGTCATAGGATCTTTATTTTCAAATTGTTTTGTGACATGGCCTCTTACATTAACTTAATTTTCTTTCTTCCACTTAGCATGGAGGATGAAAAGGAAGATAGTAAAGTAATACCTCCAGAATGTGCCATCAAGGTATTTAAAACAACCCTTAATGAGTTTAAGAATCGTGACAAATATATTAAAGATGATTTCAGGTTTAAAGATCGCTTCAGTAAACTAAATCCACGTAAGATCATCCGCATGTGGGCAGAAAAAGAAATGCACAATCTCACAAGGTAAAGGAAATCATTGTGCTAGAAGTCATCTTGGGTATAGGCCAAGCAAAAAATCCATCTTTCTTTTAAATTTACTTATAAATTATAAAAGGCCTTATAATTCTAACATTTTGTGAGGCTTTCTATAAGAAAACATTTTCATGCATTTAACCTAACCTGAATTCATACTTCTAGGCTGAAAAAGACATTTTTCTTTTGTCAGTAAAGTTTGAGGAAAATCAAGTCATTTTCAAAGACATTTTGTAATATAGCGCTACAATTTTTCTAATTTTCAATTAGACTTATAAGTAATTGCTCTTTTTTATTTCAGAAAATGTTCATTACATCTAATTGTTAACCTGGTGTGGACAGGGTAATACCAGTCCAGTTGTATTTTGCATTTATTAGACTTGTTTCTCAATCTCTAAGTAGTTTATTTTTTATCCAAGGATTTGTTTTATCAACCAAGTAATCTTTCTCATTAAAAAAACCTTTTGTTATCTTTATCCATTGAAAACTTAATTTTAGTTTTTTCTAAAGATACTTGTTTTAAAAAGTAATATCCATGTTTATTAGTGGCAAAATTATTCTCGTTTGTAGGACTGCTAAGTATTATAATTTCCTGAGAGATCTTGCAGCCCTATCCACTTTTTCCTGTACTAATGAGATCTCATCCCTGCCTTTTAAAAAGTTCTTGAACAGTTCCCATAGTCTTTAGTATAAATTTCAAAATCCTGTTGTGATGTAATCCTGCCCTTCTCTGTAACCTCAACCACATTGCTCTTCTGACTACTCAGGTTCCATCTATGTTAATTTATATACATTCTCCAAATGAACAGTGCTCTTTAAAGCCTCCATGCATGTCCACAAGCTGCTTCCAGCCTTTAACCAGCATTTTCCTCACACTATCTTCATCTAGCTAATTCCTTTTCACCCATTTCTACCAATGAGCCTTACTCGATGCTATGTTTTGCCATAGCTCCTACCCCACCTTTTCCTGTGCATGTACTACACTGCATTGTAATCATGTCACCTGTCACAGAGGCTGTGTCTTACTGTCTCTGTATTCCCACCCTTCCAGAGTGGAGCATAGTGCCACCTCATTGCAAGCCCTTGTTAGCTATGTTTGTTGAATAAATGAAATACTCTCTTCTGATCTTTCCATTCTTAATCATCTCTTTCTATATAGAATGCAGAGAGCTGGAATTCCTTGTCCAACAGTTGTTCTGCTCAAGAAACACATTTTAGTTATGTCTTTTATTGGCCATGATCAAGTTCCCGCCCCTAAACTAAAAGAAGTAAAGCTCAGTAGTGAAGAAATGACGGATGCGTACTATCAAACTCTTCACGTAAGTTGTGCCTTTTCAAGCATTTACATGCTGACTTTTAAACTTCAAAAATATTTCCTAAAATACTACTATTTTAAGCCTATATAGCAAATGCAAACTAATTTGTGAAAGAATGTTAACAGTGAGGAGTTGTCCTTATCTCAATATATATGTGTCTTGAATGGTATAGAAAAATCATAGACCTGTAGCAAGCGAAGGCTCAACTTTTAGCATTAGTGACACAGAAACCTGAAGCTTAAATTCATAAAATTTGACAGTACAACATTTAGTAGCTAGAATGTCTGTTTAGTTTATTATTTTCTTGAATGTTATAGTTCTAACATCTAAGGAAATACCTTTCCTGTTGAGAAATTAGAGAGAAGCAGATTTGGTCTCATACGATAGCACTGATGAAAACTGAAGATAGTACGAAGTGAGCAGGTGTCAGAGTTGGGAAGCGTGTGTCAGGAATCTTGAAGAAGCTATTTATGCTCCTGATGGCAATTGTGTTCAATCTTAGACCCTCTAGCCTAAGAAGATGCTCTCAATATTGTTCTTATTCCTCAGTATTATTTATTTTTCTCTGCTGTGGTAATTGAACTGCAGAGACACGTATGTTTCTTAAACAGCCTCTGCATGGATCACTCATGGCATGTAGCTTTGGCAGCTGAAGTGACTATGAAAGTGTTGTCCAAATTAATTTTTAAAACTACAGGCTAGGGAGACAATCCAACTTTCTCTACCTCCAATAGGAAAATACTTTCTGACTATTTTTGGCAGTGGGGTGGCTGGGAAAGAGATGAAGAGGTAGTAATGTACTTTCCCTATTTGAACTTTGTTTAGGGCTGAGAGACAATATTAATGCTGCTCTCTACTCTAAAACTAGGGTATCATGAATATATAAAGAACCAATACTGAATATATAATGCCACTTAATTTATAAGAATATCTCTTTCCAAGTTTATCTAGCAGGAAATACTTTTTACCTTAGAATTGTATCTACCCCAGGGAGGTCTCATTAACACATTTGCTCTTTTAGGAAGAGTAACCCTTTTTATGGCTTACCTAGGTCCCTTGGTTAGCGTCCTAACACAGCTGCTCTTATGTGTGTGGGAATCCAAGCCCATCCCTTGGCCTCCTGGTCTTGTTGCTGTCACATGGACAAGGAAGTAGAGTATCACACTTAGCCCCCTGCATTGTCACACTGCTCCCTCACCTTACCTTTGGAAAAAAAAGAGTCCACGTCTATATTATACAAAGAAGAAGTACGTTCTTTAATCTAGTTTTGTTTTTCTGGAAAAAAATGGATACGACATCAAGATTAAAGTTGTGTAGATAAATAAGAATTGTTCCTTTATTACCTGAATATCTGCCTTGCTTCTTCACAGTTGATGCAACAGTTATATAATGAATGTACACTTGTACATGCCGACCTCAGTGAATATAACATGTTGTGGCATGCTGGGAAGGTGAGGAGTACATTTTGTTTATGTTCAGATTAAGTAACTTGATTCAATTCCAACGTAGAAAATTGCTGTGTCCTCCATATTTAAACAGGTCTGGTTGATCGATGTCAGTCAGTCTGTGGAACCAACCCATCCTCATGGCCTGGAGTTCTTGTTCCGTGACTGTAGGAATGTCTCACAGGTAGGTGTATAAAGGAATGTCCTTTTTTGTAGAATATAACAGATTGAAATATTTTTCTCACTCCCACTATAAGATTACTGTATTCTTAGAAATTGAAGGAAGCATTTAACTACTGACTGTTTTCAAGATAAAAATACAAAGTCAATTTGTGAGACTTCAATGTCAGCAACAATTTGGTTTGCATGCCTCATATTTGGTCTGATGAATTAAATTTCCAATAGTATATCTTTTTATTTTGGCTCCAGATATTTAAGCAGTCAAGTAGGCATTTAACACAAGTCCAGATCTTAAAGAATTTTGTGTATTTACTGACATTGTTATCCATTAAACGGAGAATAGTCTTATGGGCTGATCACTGTTTCTGTGAGGCAGAAATCTCTCCCTAAAGAGATTTAGGGAAATTAAAGCTCAGTAATCACAGAGTTGAGTCACATTTTTTTTTTGCTATTACAAAAAGAAATGAATGATTAGCAGCTGATAGAAATTATCTTTATAAATACTGAATAAATTCATATTGGAAATAACATTGAGCCTGCTTGAAAATTATAATTCTTAGGATTTAACAGATGTTTCAGTTTACACATTTAAAACAATGCCAAGCAACTTTATATGCCACTAATATATATAGTTATGGAAGTGCAGACTGGCTAAATCCAGAAGACAGCACAGATGTATGAGAGAGGACAAAAAGCAAATAGAACCTAAACAGAGTTAAAGTTGAAGTGGGTTTTAAAATTATGAAGGCAGTTCAGAGGTGTCTTTCTTAGGCTATTCCTTTTTTTTTTTTTTTTTTTTTTAGTTTCTATTAGAACCTTGCTATAATATCTCTTACTGATTGTCTTGTATTTCTTACTAGTTTTTCCAGAAAGGAGGAGTAAAGGAAGCCCTCAATGAACGAGAACTCTTTAATGCTGTTTCAGGCTTAAATATCTCAGCTGATAATGAAGCTGATTTCTTAGCTGAAGTAAGTAATTTTGTCCATCTTCCATCTTGCTGGCAATAGATAACTGGATAAAGTACATATCCCCTTGAAAACAAAATTAGAGAGTTTTCTTTTCTTGAGATGTTGTTTTTGTTCTTTCCAAACAAAGAAAGAACAAAAGGTCCTAAGGTCCTAAGGTCCTTAGGTCCTAAGATAAAGATAGAGCAAAATACTTCAAGTAGTTCACAGGTTAAGATGGACAAAATAACATATTTGCAATATACTTCTGTTTCCCCTACTTTATAAATGAGGAAGTTGACTGGTAAACATTCTGAGTGATTAAAAAAACATGGACCCTGCCTTTAAACAGAAATTAGAAGTGATCATTCTTAGAAATACCCACATATCACAATATGGATCTAGAGAACCATTTTAAAAATCTTCCAGAAAATATCTCTGAAAATTGAACAAAAACAGAAATGTGAAAGAGCAGCTAATTATTCCAGAAGCAGGGCCTCCCTGGTGGCACAGCAGTTGAGCATTGTGCTGTGGAGCTGTTGGCAGCGCTCGATGCGAGTTTGATGCCCAGCCGGGGAGAATCCCACATGGTGCGGCAGACCTCTCCTGCCTCGCCCGCTGCTCCCCTCAGCAGTGTATTTCTGATCTGCCAGTTCTGCTCCCCACTCTGTCTCTGGTGAACCCCCTTGCAACCCCACGCCTCTGGCCTGCACCTCAGCTTGTATGTATAAATAAATAAATCTTTAAAAAAAAAAATTTATTCCAGAAGCAAAGAATGTTTCTCCCCAGTATGACTTGAATTTGACCTAGCTGTGCTAGGCCCTGCAGTCAGAGAAGTAATGGGAACATGATAAATCATGTCTCTAACTCAGTGCAGTCATTCAGTAAGCAGCTGTTATTGTTGAATCAGCCTTGGAATTTCCTTTTTCCTGTTCCCTGAAAACTTTTTAGTGTACAACGTAAAACATATCTGATTCCAGCTGCCAGCTTGATAAAGACGCTAAATACTGGCCTGGGTAATACAGACAAGTAAAAAACATACGCGTGTGTGTGAATGAATATGTGTGTGTGTATGCTTTAATTCTAATTCAAGGCCAACCTCTTTAGAAATGACCTCATTTTAAGAGTAAAAATACTGACTGAATTTAAGTATGGTTTCAGTGAAATGAGTTTTGATAAATGAGTTTAATTTATTAATTTTATAGATAGAAGCTTTGGAGAAAATGAATGAAGATCATGTTCAAAAGAATGGAAGGAAAGCTGCTTCATTTTTGAAAGATGATGGAGGTCCGCCAGGCTTATCTGATGAATAACAGCGGTAGCCATTACTTTCTTTCAATGGTAACACAGCGGTGATTGTCAGCTGCCAATGACAAATGAAGTTATGGGTGACTTGAAATACCAAAACCTGAGGAGTGTACAATGGTGCTTCTGTGCTTTCCCCCCACCCCTTGCAACCCATATGCCAGATGTGTGGAATTTTTAGCTCGGTATTGAGAGAATAAAATGTCACTACCTCTCCTCTTATGAACAGGATAATATAATTCTTTAACAGCTTCAGGATACCTAGCTGAAATAGACCTGATATTACAAGATACATGGTATGAGAATTTTTAAAATTTAGGTAACATTTCCAGATATGGGAGGAAAAGGACAGATGTGTTTAATTTGTAAGGGAGGCTTTTATTACAAAATTTTGTTTGTGGCATTACCTAAAATCAGCCCTTCTCAATTCTTTTTTTCCAGTTTGTAACCATGATTCTAAAGGAAAATTTATTCTTTTAGTAGGTGTTATAAATGGAAATGTGTTTTCAGAATGGCTGATACAGATAGAAGCAAAGTACATTTTATTGGTACAAAATGAGTTTCAACTAAATTTTACTCTTCCATACCGATATTCAAGAAAAGACATCATAGGTGTCTGAAAGAGATTATGAGAACTTCTTTTCAGTTTTTTTAAATTTCACTTTTTAGCTTTTCCACATTTAGTGAAAATGGTTAGGATTGACATTCACGTACAGCTGTACTGCATTTATTATGAGAATGTAAATTATCTGGAAGGGCAGAATATAAAATATAACTATGTTTGACATGTTTTAATGAAGTCAATGAAACCAAATTCAGTTTACATTTCAAAGTATATAGTTACTGATTGATTTTTGAGAGAAATGTAGCAAGTGATTTAAAGCTAGAAAGTAATCAAATGATGAGAAGTATGTATAAAACAACTCAAATGCCAAATTAGCCAACTAATTTGAACTATCTGGGCTCACTTTTGGTAATTTTTAATACTAACTGGCTGCTACATCTTAAAGCAAACATGGCTCGACAATTACATTGGCTTGGTTAGGGTTGAAGGTCATTATGAACTACAGTAGTCATTCTCTTACTAAAGTCAGATTGGAACCACTAAAGACCCAGAATTTCTGACTGGTGATAGAAAATGAAATCTAAATGTCATTTACACTTAAAAACTTCTCCTTTAACATTATTTTAAAATACCAAATACTTTATTTCTAAAAAATACGTTTGTTTCTATTGTATAACTTCTAACTGCATTTCAGAGCAGTGTGATTTTGGATCAATAATTACATTTCTGAAATGTTTACTACTCTGAAACAGATTTAGATGACAGGAATTTCAGAGAACTAATTTTGAAGACCATTAACTATTTAAAACTTTTTTATTTTGTTTTCTGACATACTCTGTTTGACAAAGAACAGCAAACCATTGCTGTCTGGCATTCTTAGAGTGTGCTGTGAACATGCTTTTTAAGAAATTAAAAATGAAGAGATCATTTTAGAATTGTTTTTGTGTGGTTTCTTCTTTTTCCTTATGTAAACATATGTGACTTCAAGTTACCCATTCTGTCTAAAATTAAGCAATTCTATTTTAAGTGGTTTTTCCCTCTCAACTTTTTTGTGGTTTAGATTTCACTTTTAAATGACCTAACTGTATGTTACAAATACATTTTTTTCCCTCTTCTAGATCAGAGAGTAATTTTTTCTTTTTCAATGGAAAATGTTGATTTGCTAAATAAGGAATCAGATACAAGTGGAAAAAAACATAAAATATGGAAACAAGAATATCTTGCCTCACTTTAAATGGGAGTGGATATATGAACATAAGTTACAAAAATAAGGGAATTTTTATTTCGATAATTCCCTGTCAGTTTCCTCTATAAAGTCAGTTTTTCTTGCTAAACTAAGACATGCATGCTCATTTGAATTTAAATATAGAAAATCAGAAATGCTAAGATTCTTATAGTCTAAAAAACACTGTGTAACATATATCCCAGCCATTTTTTCCCCCATAACATGTTATATTCTCTTTTAGAAAAATCTTTCAACAGAAAACAGAATGAAGTAAGGCAGCCAATAATGAAGTGTTGATCATGGTAGACCCTAAGGAAGATGAAAGAGATGGAATCCCTAAGATCTGTTAGAGGCAGTACATTTTTTACTGCTCATTTAGGTTCTGGGTATCAGAAGAGATTGTTGTATGCACCATTTGAAATTTCAGCACTTTAGAAATTACTAGGCAGCAAAAGCTCATCTGATTGTATTTTCAAATGTCAATACTTAAGTTTTTGAAGATATATGTGTCTTCAAATAAATATACATGTATGTGGGAGCTCTATAGAGATTACAAAAAATTTAATGATTTAAGTTTTCCAGGTTTAGTTTATACTTAGAGAAACCAGTTTACTCACTTGAAAACTTTGTTTTTATTGTTTCATTTGCAAATTTGCTCCCCTAGTATATCATTAGTACTACTTGGGAATAGGAGCATTTTTGTGATCCTAGGATTCCCAGCATTTTCCCAAACATAGCTAGCTTTTTGAGTAATTAAGATAAAATATAGTAGAAAGTAGCAGAAGGAAGGGAAAATAGGTATTCACTACAGAATGAATGAGCTATTACTTAGAGATTTTTTTTTTAATCTCTAATACTTTCTGGGATAGAAATAACACAAAATCAAATAAAATACTTGACAAAAAATCATAAGGACAGTATCTGAGTAAAGTGCCAAGTGAGCAAGAATTGTGAAAAATGTCAAAAGAGGTTTGAAAATTTTGAAAGAAGAAACAAGCTCATACTTGAAGTGTTAGTAAATTTTTATTAAGTAACAAAAACAAACTTCATCTTTCTGAAGTTGTATGATACTTGGAAAATGGTAAAACAGACGTTAGGCTGATGAATTGAAGCCTATTTGCCCAAATGTGTCGCTCCCCAAATTCATGTTTAAGTCTTAGCCCCAAATATAACACTATTTAGAAGAGGGGCCTTTGTGGAGGGAGTAAAGGCTAAGTGAGGTCATTGTATAGGACTCTAATCTGCTAGGACTGGTGTTCCTCTTAAAGAGGAAAGAGACACCAGAGATCTCTCCACACAAGCACAGAGGACATGGTGAGAAGTCAGCATTTGTACTCTTGAGGGAAAGTCACCCAGTCTGTGGTAGCCTAAAGCAAAAGTGATGGTATGTGACTTCTGAGGTTAGTTCATGAAAGACATTGTGACTGTCCCTTGTTCACTTGGACCCCGCCTCTGTACTACTTGGGAATAGTACTACTTGGGGAGCCAGTTGCCCTGTCTTGATGACACTCAGGCCTATGGAGAGACCAGTGGGAACTGATGTCTGCCAACGGCCACATGTGTGGGGTTTAGATGCACATCCTCTGTTTTCAGTCAAACCTTCAGATGTCTTCAAATCTTTTAGCCAACATTGTAACTACTTCATGAGGGCCCCTGAAAATTCTGATGTACAGAAGCTTGAAATAATAATTTGTGTAGTTTTTAAACTATTAAGCTTTGGGAGTAGTTGATATTGGACCAATAAAATACTAATACATAGGGTAAGAGTCAATTCAAATTTTAAGACCAGTGGTTTTTAATATATAGTACAGAAGCGCATTGATATGGATTCCATATTGCAATTAACCTTTAAGAAACTATCACTTGTTGAGTATTGGTATAGTATTAAAGAATTAAAGTATCTATAATTATCTGAAAAGGCTGTTAATATACTTCCCCCTTTCCCAACTACCTATATGTATGAGGCCAGATTTTCCTCATATACTTGAGTTAAAACAAGGATCCTGTATCTGTTGACCATTTGCTTTTCTTCTTTGGAGAAGTGCCTTTTGAGCTCTTCTGCCCATTTTTTGATTGGGTTATTGGCTTTTTTTTTGTTGAGTTGTGTGAGTTCCTTGTAAATTTTTGTTATCAGTCCTTTATCAGATGAATTGTGTGCAAAGATCTTTTCCCAGTTGGTAGGGTGTCTGTTAGTTTTGGTTTATGTCTCTTTTGCTGTACAGAAGCTTTTTATTTTGATATAATCCCATCTGTTTATATTGTCTTTCACTTCCTTCGCTTTGAGGGATGTGTCTTTCAAGATTTTGCTGAGATGAAAAAATGCTCAACATCACTTATAATCAAGGAAATGCAAATCAAAACCACTATGAGATACTACCTCACACCTGTGAGGATGGCACACATTAAAAATACAGGCAGCAACAAATGCTGGAAAGGATGTGGAGAAAAAGGAACTCTTCTACACTGCTGGTGGGAATGTGAACTGGTCCAACCACTATGGAAGGCTGTATGGCGATTCCTCAAACTGCTAAACATGGAGCTTCCATACGACCCAGCAATACCACTTTTGGGAATTTACCCAAAGGACACAAAAACACTAATCCGAGAGGATACATGCACCCGTATGTTCATTGCAGCACTATTCACAATAGCAAAGGTATGGAAGCAACCCAGATGTCCAAAAATAGATGATTGGATCAAGAAGATGTGGTACATATACACAATGGAATACTATTCAGCACGGAAAGAAGATAAACACATGCAATTTGCAGCGACATGGATGGAATTAGAGGGGATCATACTCAGTGAAATAAGCCAGAAAGAAAGAGAAAAATATCGAATGGTTTCACTTATAACAGGACTATAAGGAAACCAAATAGGAGAGAGACAATAATCAGCAGGGGCGGGGGAGGCGGAGGGAGGGAAGGAAAAGCGCACAAAACGGAATAGAAAAGAACACAAGGGACCATGGAGATGGATCACGGGTGAATTGGTGGTGGGCTACCCAAGGGGAATACAAAATGTAAAAGACATAAATAACAATAAAAATATATATATTTAAAAAAAAAAACAAGGATCCTAACAGATTGATATAGAAGCAGACAAGAATATTCATTTGTCTTCTATTTTTTTTTTATTGTTATTTATGTCTTTTACATTTTGTATTCCCCTTGGGCAGCCCACCACCAATTCACCCGTGATCCCTCTCCATGGTCCCCTGTATTCTCCTCTCTTCCATTTTGTGCCCTTATCCTCCCCTCCCCTGAGTCGCTGAGTGTCTCTCTCCCACCCGGCCTCCCTATAGTCCTGTTATAAGTATTAAGTCAGATATTGAGGAAATTTTCAAAAATATAAAGTTATTTTTCTCATTGAATTTTTTGAAAAGTTATTTTTCACTTAGAAATGTTATACTAACATGCAATAGGTCTTATTTTTAAATGACAATAGTTTAAAATAATTTTTAATTTTTAATATGGTAACTATCATTAGATAAACAAAGCCTTTTGGGTCCCTTAACAATGTTTGAGAGTAAAAAGGGGTCTTGGAACTAAAATGTTTGAGAACAAACACCGGCATGAGAATATAAAGGGAATCAACTAGAACAGGACTGAAAATCACGTAGATTAACCAAAGACTTGGAAGCTTGCAAAAGGTTTAGCACCCGATAAGCTAGCTTCTAAAAATACCAAAAAAAACGTATTGGTTTGTTATACAGGTAGTGTGGAATGAGAGTTAACATTGGGTTTGGTAATCAAACAGACCTGTTTTTGAAACACAGATCTGGTGCTAATAGCAATATGGTTTGAAGAATTAAATAATTTTCTCTCCTTTCCCCCCCCCAAATTTTATTTTTAAATTATGATTTAATATACATATCATAAAATGTACCATCTTAACCATTTTCAGACACACACTGGCATTAAGTATATTCAACCATCACCACCATCCATCGCCAAACCTTTTTTTGTTTCTGATTTTTTTTGTTATATTTAAGGTTTTTTTTTTAATGTATCTATATTTTAGTTTTATTTATTTTTTTCTTCCCAGACTGAAACTCTAAGCTCTCAACTCCTCATTCCCTCAACTCCTGACAATTTGTTTCTCTGAATTTGACACTTTGGGTACTTCACATAAATATTGGTAATTTTGTGTCTGATTTATCTAACTTAGCCAAAGTCTTCAGGGTTCACTCATGATGTGATATATGCCAGAATTTCATTCTTTTGAAGACTAAATACTATTCCATTATCTGGATATACCACATTTTGTTTATCTCCTCTGACACCTAAGTACATTGCACACATGATGTATCTTCATGCCTGTCCTTCAATTATGACTTGCTTAGCAAGAATGGTCTACATAGTAATATTAATTACATATATAATTTGCAATTTACATTCAAATTTCCCCAACTGCCCGTAAGAGTGTTTTATATGTTTTTTTGGATTTGGGGGAAGGAGAGTTTGGGTTTTTTGAACCTTAAGATTCAATCAGTCTTCATTAAATATGGCTTTTATATCTTGCTTTTCTTAATCTAGAAGTCCCCTTTTCAGGAGTTTGAGGTCTCCTCGTTTTCATCCTTATAATGAAAATAATTTGGCAAATACTGTTTTATAGTGTTTCACATCATAATGGGGAGACACCACTCAAATGAAAGTTCTGGGAAAGCCATGATTTTTAGTTTTTTTCCACTGGAACCTCAGCCCCCAATATCATACCTATAAAAGGTGGTCAATGAATATTTGAATAAACACGTAACTGAATAATGGGTGAGGGAAGGTAACTTTTGCTGTATAGCATTTCCAATTATCTCCAACATCTTACATGACATCTCTACATGCTGTCTGGTGGGCATCTCAAACTTTATTTAAAACATCCAATAAAAATACTCTAGAACATGACTACTTGTTACCAAATCCACTGCTACCTCCCTGGTTTGAGTTACTCTCTTTTAACTGATCTTCCTGCTTCTGTTCTTGCCTCTTTTCAGACTAGTGTCAACACAGCCAAAAAAATGATCTTTTTTTAAACAAGTTGAAGTAGGTCATTTTTCTGTTCAAAATTCCATACTACAGTGGACTCTCATCTCACTCAGAGTAAGATCCAAGAGTTACAACAGCCTAAAATCTGGCCCATGTCACCTCTGTTTTCATGTCCTCTCCTTGTATATAGTCACTCTGGGTTGCTTGCTAGTCTTGACACACCTGCCTCAGGGTTTTTGTTCTTGCTGTTCCCTCTGCTTTGATGCTCTCCCACTGGAAATCCACGAGTTTCCATCCTTCAGGTCTCTGTGTAAATGTCATCTTAGTGACAGTAATCTATTGCTATGGAACAAGTCACCTCAAATTTTTATGGTTGAAAAACCACAAACATCTTAAAATTTCTGAGTCAAGAATCAAAGCTCAAGATATCTTAAAAAGCTGCAATCAAGATAGCACCTGATGGGCTCATTAGAACTGGTTAATCTGCTGCCAGAGCTCACTACCATGGCTGTTGGCAAAAGGGCTCAGTTCCTCACTGGCGTTGACAGAAGGCTTAAGTCCTTTGGAGGCAACAGCTTCTATGAAAGGGCTATTTAAGTGTCCTTGAGACATAGCAGTTGGCTTTCCCCAAAGCAACTGTTCCAAGAAAGAGTGAGCGGTGTAATTTTTTAATAGCCTATCCTCAGAATTCACACTGTTTTTTGAGCTCTATTCTATTGCTACACAGGTCAGCCCTGTTCAACCTGTCAGGGGACTGACCAAGGACATGACTACCAGGAAGTAGAAATTGTTGGGGGTCATCTTGGAGATTAGCTACCACATATTTGAAATTGTACAACCATTATCCCATCCTAATTGTTTTCCATAGAACTTACTCCCATCTGACATGTTATTCATTTCTGTTTTTTTCCCACACTAAACAGTAAGCTTCATGAGAGCAGGCAATTTCATTTGCTCTATTCATTTCTCTTGCCCAAGCACTACAATGGTGCCTGACACATTTGAGTAGAAGTTCAAAATATACTTTGAGGGCCTCCCTGGTGGCGCAGCCGTTGAGCGCTGTGCTGTGGAGCCGTCAGCAGCGCATGATGCATGATGCGAGTTCGACGCCCAGCCAGGGGGGATCCCATATGGTGCGGCAGACCTCTCCTGCCTCGCCCGCTAATCCCCTCAGCAGTGTATTTCTGATCTGCCTGTTCTGCTCCCCACTCTGTCTCTGATGAGCCCTCTCACCGCCCCACGCCTCTGGCCTATACCCCAGCTTGTATGTAAAAATAAATATTAAAAAAAAAAAAATATATATATATATACTTTGAATATATGAATGATTTATTACAACTATGTGGTGCAAAGGTTAAAACTGGGAGGGAGCATCAAATTGGAAATTAAATGGAGTCTGGTTCAGTTTTTAAAAAATCAACTTAAAAAAATAGTGATGACTGTACCACCTTGTGAATATTACTAAAAATCATTTAACATAAAATGGGTGAATTTTATGGCATGTGAATTTCATCTCTATAAAACTTTTTTTTAAGTCTTTACTAGTTGTCTAAGAAGGTGTAGATTCTTTGGTAGGACATAGACTCCTTGTTACCTGAGTTGTTAATACAGGGCTTAGATGAACTCAGGCTTGGTTTGTTTTAGAGGCACAGGATGGTTGGATTAGCTAATTTTTATGGATCTTTCTATAGCTTGTACTACTCTACATTTATAACTTTTTTTCTGTTTGTGAAGATAATACACATTTAAAAAATTCAAGCAATTTTATTCATTCCTTTCCCATTTGGATTGCACAAAAGGGTGGCAGCAGTTCTGCCGTCAATGAGGTAGTGACCAGAGAAGACACCATCAGCACTCACAAGTACTTCCATGGAGCACACCCCTTGAACACCCCAGAACTAAAAGAGGTCTGGAAATTTTCCATGAAGGTGCTCATTGCCAGCAGGCTCAACAGAGCTATGTGGCCCAAAAGACTAAGTAATGTCCCATACCATATCTGTGTATGGTTGTCCAGAAAACAATATGAAGGTGAAGATTTGCCAAACAAACTATACATTGGTTACCTAGTGTACCTGTACTACTTTCAAAAATCTACAATAGTCAATGTAGATAAGAACTAACCATGGAATGTCAAATGAAGTTATAAAATGGCTCTCTCCTCAAATTGCAAACAATGTCAGAGGTTGAAGAGTGAAAGGAGAAATCAGTACAAGACAACCACCATCTATGATATTTCTGACACTTTGAAGCTACACATCCACATGCAAATTCAAATAGGAAGGAAACCTGTATTCACACATAAAATGTTTTTGAAACAAAAAGCAGCCTGCCAATAGTAATATAAAGTCAAGATTTCCCAGTAAATAAATATAGGTATACATATTTTGAAAACAGTTCCTTTTAGAAAATTTACATTCATCTTAAATCCAAAAGGAATTTAGAAAGTTCAAAAAAGAAAGTAGAAGTCGTGTGAAAACCTGCCAAGCTGTGAGAACCACTTTTAAAATGTTGGTGCAGACATCTGTCACATAGTCTGCAAAAGAATAAAAACAAACCATCCAAACTCAGAAAAACAGAGAAGTCTGTGTGTTGTGTTTACATCTTATAAACTGTCAGAGGGACCTTTGAAGCTACTGTGGTGGAAAACAGACATGTAAAGTTGCTTATCTCAAACACCGGCAGTCTCACTGAGCATTGGCTCGGCAGCTCTGGAAAACATAGGCCCAGAGAAAAACAAAAAAGATGAAAATGAACCAACTGGAATCTCCGTGTTAGTGCTGATGCAGCAGTAAGTACCCAGGGGCAGTCAGGGCAGAGTAAGTGACCCTAACCCCACTAGGGTTTGAGCTGATTCCAGACTATACCTCAATTTTCCCCTGCTGCTATTTAGGATACGGAGCCTCTAAGGCTCTCTTGACAGCTGGTGGTTACAGGGATTACTCCTCCCCTGCAGCCCCGAACGTGTCTAAAAATACATTTTGCTCGGCTTTTCAGCCTCGCATCTTTTCCTTTCGGCCCAATGCCTCAGTCTCAGCCACTGCTTCCAACGCAGCAAACTCATCATGAAATCAAGAGGCTGCAAATTTCAGTCTCCTTGGACTTCCTTATGTTCCAGGATCAACGACTTCTTAGGGTGCCGCTGTCTTAGGAACTTTCCAGCAACTCAGGAAAGATACAAGACTTCCTGCTTTCACAAAATCACGAAAACAAAGATCCTAATTAATTTGCTAATTGTTGTTCCACGTTTTGATGTTTTTAGATTCCACATAAACCAAAAACTGTTGAGGAACCATGAAAAAATTCTTTATTTTAAGCTACTGTATTCATATTCAGACAACACCATGCAGGACGTGATTTGTCTGTGTAGATGCAGGGGCCACGGGGCTGGCTCCACCACCGCCTCTGCTCAGCGAGGCCATTTCCACACTCACCGTCCCCTGCCTCCTGTGGGGGAGCGCCTGGGATTCAGCTATGGACCTTTTCTGAGCTGCACAGTTGTAAAAACAGCCTGGCTGTTCACTCGGCAGCTCCTTCATGCATGACATGCAGAGAATAGTCTAGGACTCCCCACCCCCCAGGACCCGCAGCTTTCTTTTTTTATGTTTGCTCTTACATAAATATCACCCACAATTGAGAGAGCTGCTAGGCGCAGCTATCACACAATATGTCAGCTAATTAAAAACAATAAACATGCCGGTATTGTTTTACCTAAACACAATTTAAAAGCAATTTAATTCCTGGGTGCATCTTGCTCCTAGTATTTTATTTTTTAGCAGTCATAGATGTCTGTAGCTGGTTTGGCATAAAAATAAATTCAACTTAAATATTAGCTATAAAGATATCAGGTATTATTTTATGGAAAATTTGTAAATCACACAATAAAATTATAAAAGTAATAATTTAGCATTTTTTCCCATAAACGTTAAATGACATCCTATCACTTTAAAATACTTCATATAGTAGAAATTTTGATTTCTCCTTATTTAATTTCCCTAGTATTTTGTGGTATACCTATTTTCATGGGTGCTTTCTAAAATAAACTGTCTTCAATGCCCGCCCAAGACCTGATTATTATTAGCCTCTGCATCTTCCTCTTTGTTTGAATTTAGTTTTTATTGATGGTTCAATAAACTCCTGTAGCCCTCTTTAGCTCTATTACAATACTATATCCCTTACGTTTTTGTGTATGATGTATGCTACACTAGAACACATTTTGGAGCCAAGGTAATAAATATTATATATGTCCATGTCCTCCAAAGAAAATAAGAAAATGCTGATACAAACTAGGACAAAAAACCGAGTTCATATTCAGATTTGGCTTTCACAGCTCAGAGTGTGCCCCACAGATTTGGCTGTGAATAGGTAACAATATGGCTGCAAGTGATTAGCTGAAAGGGTTTACTAAAATTAGATTCCCATGTGGGGGGAGGGGATAGTGTGTACACAGGAATAGGAACTGGGTATATTAACTTTTTTTTTAGATGTTTTTATTTATTATGCATAGAAGACTGGGGGCAGGGCGGGGGGTGGGGGCTAGAACAGAGGTGCAGGGAGTGAAAGGATTCACCAGAGAGTGGCGAGTAGAACAGGCAGATTGACTGAAATACACTGCCGAGGGGAGCAGTGGGCAAGACAGGAGAAGTCTGCTGCGCCATTTGGGTTAGTTCCCTGGCAAGGGATTGAACTCAGGCCATGGCGGTGATGGCACTGAGACTTAACCCCTATGCCAAAAGGGACACCCGGGAATAGGAATTTTAACAACACAGCTAACCCTGAAATGTAATAAAAAAAAAAAGGCCCATTGCTAGCTGCTAACCCAACCTCTACCTTCTTTACTAAAAACTTCAAATTTTTTACAGGACATAATGTACCCAGCTACAAATTGAATTTCTGACTTCCTTGTAGCCAGGGTGGCTATTAGACATAATTTTAACCAGTAACATGTAAGCTGAGGTCATTGGGTGGGAGCTGCAGGGAAAGTTCTTACAAGAGGATCCAAGTCAGCCTACAAGGACCTTTTTCTTTTCCCTCCCCTTCCTGCTGCCTGGGGACTGTGGCCCCCATGTTGGAGATGAGGATCCCTCTTGTAGCTACCAGGTGATGAGCAAGAGGACAAAAGTCTCCCAGGGAGGATGGATGACTCAGTGGAGAGGGAGAAGGAATATGGATCTCTGGGGCATCATGGAGCCTCGGTGCCAGGCCTGGACGGCTCACGTCCAGACTTCTTATTCCTTGAGAAAAATTAAAGCCCAATTAGGTTAAGCTATATCCCTTGTTGGGTTTTCTGCTACCTGCAGCCAAATGTAATTCTAAATGATCCAATAGTTGAACAATCAAAACAGAGAATAAGAAATGAGAAGGTTCTATGTCAATGGCCTAAAAGAATAATGTGGAGTTCATTACAAAAACTATATAATAAATAAAACCCTAGAAGAGATGAAAGATAAGCTAAAGACACTGTCTTCTCTGTCAACAGCAACAACAAAGGAAAACAATTAACTCCAGAAAAATAAGCAAAAACTGTCTAACAGAGTCAGATTTCAGTTGAAACAAAAAAAAGAAAAAAAAGGTGGGGCATTATTTTTAAGCAAATTGTGGAGAATTCGGCCTTAAAATTTGGGCCACTCTTTTTAAGGAGTCCATTTTGGTTATTAGATTACATATACTTGACAAGGGAAATAAATAAGCAGGGCTACATCAAATTTAAAAGCTTTTGTACCTCCAAAGAAATCATCACACACACAAAAGGCAGCCTACAGAATGGGAAAAAAAATATTTGCACTTCACACATCTGACAAGAGGCTAATCTCCAAAAAATTTTACTAAGTTCTTATACAATCCAACAACTATTACTATTACCAGAGTCATAATGCTTACCAATGAAAAGGTACTATTTTAAATCTGGGAAGAATTGGGCACCCTATGGGCATAGTGCAAATGATCAAATTGTCTTTAATGCTGAACTGTACAGAAAAAGATCCATCTCTCTAAAGGAGATGGATTATGGAGAGGCAAAGACTTAGTCTGCCGAAGGTGATTCTGGATCCTTTGGGTTCTATGGCCCGCGGTGGCTTTATAGGAGCTCCGTGTTTCCTGGTCCACGGCCACTGTGACGGCCCAGGGCTTCTCGGCCGCAGCTAGCAGATCTCAAGGCTGTCCGCAGACCCAAGGCAAGCACTGTCAAGAATTAGGCTTGGCACTTAGTCATCAACAACCTCTCAAATTTACTGAATCCAACTCTGAAGAGGAGTGAGATGCCCACCATCACACACACACACACACACACACACACACACACACACACTCTCTCTCTCTCTCTCTCTCTCTCTCTCTCTCTCACCACCACCACTTCCTGTGAGCTTGGCAGATATCTCACACACACACACACACACACACACACACACACACACACTCACACCACCACTTCCAGTGAGCTTGGCAGGTATTCCTATAAGGGTCATGTTCAAAATATGCTCTTGAGGAGTTGCCTGGACTCTGGAGGTCCCTTGCTCTCAAGACTTTTCCAATTCTCAATTTCTGGCCTATTTGTGTTAGGATGGGAGGGGAGGGGAATATGCAGGATGACTCCAGCT
This sequence comes from Scalopus aquaticus, assembly GCA_004024925.1. Lineage (NCBI taxonomy): Eukaryota > Metazoa > Chordata > Mammalia > Eulipotyphla > Talpidae > Scalopus > Scalopus aquaticus. The sequence goes on along the minus strand of PVIJ01002398.1, from coordinate 64,017 downwards.
TCTTGACTTGGGCAACTGGATCGTGACTGGAGGTGCCATTTACTGGGATAGGAGACCCCTGAAGAGGACCTCGGTGGGGGAGATCAGAAGAGTTAGTTAAGGGATGTAGATTTCCAGCTGCTGAGATATCTAAGTGAAGGTGAGGAGTCCGCATTGGGGGCCAAGGGCCAAGAGACATTGATACAAATGACACAGCTCCTACCCTCCATGATCTCACAGTACAGCAGGAAGAATTAAAAAAAAAATTTTTAAGATTTATTTTTGCATACAAGCTGGGGTACAGGCCAGAGGTGTGGGGCTGCGAGAGGGTTCACCAGAGACAGAGTGGGGAGCAGAACAGCAGATTGACGGAAACACACCAGCAGGAAGAATTTTAATAAAATAATTACAAAAACAAATTTTTACAAAGTTTCATGAGCATGAAGAAGCAATTGATACTGAATGTTTCCCAGGAAATAATGAAAGTGACTGAAAAATCTTCATGAATACAGTGACATGCAAGTCCTTGGGGACCTTGATGAGCGCTGTTTTGTTTTAGAGTGATGAAGAGAAGCCAAGCTGGGTGGGCTAGGGAGAAGGAAATGGAAACTGAGTAGTTTAACTCTTAAGAGGAAGGGGGTGAGAACTGGAGGGAGACACGTTTTTTAGGGAAGTTAGTTTTCAGTTCAGTTTTTGTTTTGTTTTGAAGAGATGAGAAATTGAAAAGACTATTTCTAGGAGCTAGGATTTGAGAACGAGCGATATGGGCACCAAAGAGGCACTGAGTTTGGCTTTGGGCCGAAAGTATGTTTTTCTGTACGTGGGCCGAGGGATGGTTGTGCTGGGCCGACCACTGGTGTAAAGCTGTTTTCATCGGATGACCCCACTTTCCCCCAAAATATTGGCATGGCAATCTGTGACAGCTGGAGCGGAGAAGGCTGCAGTTCTAACAGAGCTTTGTGCCAGGGCGGTGTGGCTCTCCTGTAGCAGACACTGAAAGCAGGTGGTTGGGGTCATCTGAGGCTGTACCAGACAAGTGTGCCTAAGGCTGAGGAGCAAGGATGTTAGGGAGGTAAAAACAGTACTGGGAGGAGGGAAGGAGGGAAGAAATGTAAGTGCAGGTGGATGGGGTGGGGGGGACGAGAGAGAGAGAGAGAGAGAGGGAGACGGGGCAGAGATGTCAAGACACAGGACTGTGGGTCCCAGAGTTGGCGGGGAAAGGTCACAGGGGAACAGCTGGCAGGATGGCAGGGTACGGGATGTGTCATCCACAGGGATGCTACCGGGAGTGGCAGGATGTGGGCGGAAGGATCCTGTAATTCTGGTTAGTACACACAGACAAGGACAGGAAGCAAAGTGTTACCCTACAGCTCACGGGTAGGCGCCTTAAAGGAGTAGGTTTTGTTTTTCTTTTTCACTTCCTTATTTCGTCCCTCCCGCCCCCCTTTTAAACCTGAGGAGGGAAATGCCTTCATCTTCCTACCCTTAAGTGTCCCAGCCTCCCCTTCCCGTGGTAATAGAAAAGCCAAATCCTTGTGTGTACTCTCTCCTCCTTTGTATATTCCATCTTTACGCTCCAGCCGCACTCCACGCACTGATGCCTCTCGCAGAACCTCAGGTACCAGGTTCTCCAGATTCCCGGCTCTCTGCCAGACAACCATAGTTCTCATCCACAGTAAAACTGGAAAATCCTTGCTCCTGCTTTCATTTTAAATACCAAAGTGAGCCTTCCACCCCGGGCCACCACCAGATCCCCATCCCCTACTGCCCTCAGGGGCAAGCTTCGCCTGACCGCCTACTACGAATTTGCGGGCTCTCGGCTCTTTCTCAATTCCCCCATATTAAGTTCCTAGAGGCAGAGTCAGTAGCCCCTCCCGGGAAGAAGGATGAGCCTTTTCTAGGCCGGCAGCAGCCCGGTCCCAGGCGAGCACCCAGCCCAGCGCAAACCTCCGGGACAGGTCGGCACCGGCGCCCGCACGCGGGGCAAAAAGCGCGGCGGAGATTGGCGGCGCCGCCACCGCCCTGCGCACCGCACGGGCTTCCGGGTCACGCCGCCGCCGCCCTCAGCTCCTCACGCCCGGCGAGCCGCTCAGGGACCCAGTCCTCCGGGAAAGGGGAGGAGCCTCTGGCTCGGAGCGGGGCGCGGGCGCGGTCTGTGGGCCCCACCACGGCCGGCGGTCGCCTGTTTAAGCCGGCAGGGCCGAAGGTCACGTGCCCGAGGAGGTGGGGGCGTGGCACCAGGAAGCAGCCTCCGCGCCCGCTCGGATTGCCGCCGCCGCCGCCGCCCGGCTTGACTGCCCGCGCCCACTGTCGGGCGCCGCTCGCCCTGCTCCACGCTGGCGGTCGCCCCCGGGCCCCCAGCCGCCGCCGCGGCGCCCGCCATGGGCGAGGAGGATTACTACCTGGAGCTGTGCGAGCGGCCGGTGCAATTCGAGAAGGCGAACCCGGTCAACTGCGTCTTCTTCGATGAGGCCAACAAACAGGTCCGGGCCGGGTCGTGCCCTGCTCCCCCGCGCGGCCGGGCGCGCCCTGCCCGGCGCCCAGCGCCGCCCTGCGCGTCAAGGCCGGTGCCAGGGGACCAGGCCTGGGGCTTCCCCTGCCACCCCGACGCCGGAGTGGAGCCAGCTCCGCCCGTTGGGTGGGCCGGGGGCCCCGGCGCCACCGCGGCCAGGGCGTTCTCCAAAGTGACAGCTTTGGTGGACCCGAGCCGGCCCCAGCGACCCAGCGCCCTTCGGCGGTGGTCAGCTCTTAGCATGTCAGTCTTTCCCGGGTGTCTTTTGTCTTTGTCATTAGTTACACTTGCAGTTAATTTAGACATGGAGATTTTCATTATTCTCTGAATTTCTAAAGGTGGGAAAGGCAGTGAGGGGAGTAAAAGGGTGTGTTTAAATGCCTCAGCGGCGCCCATGCCAAACTGGATTAAAACTTGGAGCATAGAGGACCCCGACCAAGCCTTGCACAGAGGGCAGCTCTTGCTCGGAGTGGCAGCCTTTTCAGTCTCTGTTCTTTATATTAAAATTCATGTGAACACCAAGCATCTGCAGATTGGTAGGTTCCATGTTAGTTCAGTTAAACCAAGGGTGGGGTGTACCAGAAACAGTCACCTGTAGTTTGGCATATGTGCCTGAGACCTTTCAAAGTTGATACCATTAACAGTGCTTTTCTTCCCTTTCAGGTTTTTGCTGTGCGATCTGGTGGAGCCACTGGGGTGGTAGTTAAAGGCCCAGAGGATAGGAACCCCATCTCATTTAGGTAACTATTGACATTTTCAGAAGAACGTCAATGTGCAACCAAAATGATGTTTTTCTTTATCTTATTCACAAAGGTAGTTTTACAGTTTTGTCTTTTGCCTCTCCTAAGCGTTATGAAATGTGTGTGTGTGAGTGAAGGAGAGGGAAGCAGACACCTGCTGTGCAGGCTTGGTGGCACTTCCTGTCACAGTGAAATAATGTGGGGAAATTCTTGACCTGTTCATTTGGGGCCTAAATATTCCAAAGTAGGGCATCTACCTCCTGGGACTTGAAATTAGCAAGTCATTGAATCAATGTGCCCATTTCCAGTTTCTTGGTTTCTTGACCTAGGAGGACCTTTACTTCCTCATTTGACCCAGGTTTTTTTAGAGTGAGTGGTAAGAGGGGAGATTCTTAGGTCAGTGTTTGCCACAAGATGATGTATATTAAGACAGTCACAGCTCCACTTTGTTTAAGATGACTGCATGTCCCAGTTTATGCAAGTTCAACCAATGTACTTAAGAATAGGGCCCCCTTTCATTTTCAGACTTATCTCCATTTGGGTGATAAACTATCTGTGATTATAGAAGAGGAAAGTACAATGTTGGTCCTCTGTTTAGTGGTGACTTAATTTGTACAGTTGACTTATGTCAGTAAGAAACAGTTATTTTTTTTTAAGATTTATTTATTTATACATACAAGAGCTGGGGTGTAGGTCAGAGGTGTGGGGGTGGTGAGAGAATTCACCAGAGACAGTGGGGAGCAGAACAGGCGAACTGACTAAAATACATTGCTGAGGGGAGCAGTGGGTGAGACAGGAGTGGTCTGCGGGTGTCATGTAGGAAACTCCCTGGCCAGGGATCGAACTCTTGCTGCAGTAGCTTCTGACAGCTTGATAGTGCTGAGACTTAACCCCTTGCGCCACCAGGGAGGCCCAAGAAACAGTTCTTGAAGTAGAAAATTAATCCTCTTTTTCTTTTATCTTCATGTGCTTGAGAAACACTGGTTGTAGTCCCTGTACTAGGCACCAGGCATGTGAAGGCTTTGGTTGAACTTGGTGCCTCTTGGAGAGCTCAGTAAGTGAGTGAGGGAGACAAGTGAGTGGACACATACTATTGAGTGAGATAAGTACTGTTAATAGTGCTCTGTCCAGAGTGTGGACACAGAGAAGTGTTGTGACCTTTATGTGTTGGGGAAGAACACTGCCCTGTAGGGGGGAGACCAGGAAGGAGGCAGTCTTTGGGCAAGGCTTGCAAGCCTGAATTAGGCGATTCTAGGAGAAGGCCACCTTTCAAATGGAGGGAATTCAAGTGCAGAGGTGAGAGAGTATGATGTATGGGGATTCTGGGTCTGTGTAGCTAAAGATCAGATGCCCATGCAGGGACAGGGAGGGATGGTGGTTTGGCCTCCTGTAGGGGCCGGTCTGCATTTTCCATCTTCTGTCATGGAATTAGGGCTTTATCTTGTTACTGAAGATGTGTAAGTTGGGGCATGGCATGTTCATATCAGTGTTTGGAAAGAGCGTGCTGTTTACAGCCTTGAGGCTGGGTTAGTTGGGAGCACATTAGAGTCAGGGATGCCACTGAGAGGGTCGCAGTCTTCTGAGCCAGGTGTGAACACCGCATGGAAGGCAGTATCGGCTGGCATCGCATGGGCCTAGAGGGGTGCTTAGAAAGACTTGGTGGTTAGTTGGATGTGGAAAATGAGAGTGAGGTGATAATGATCTAGACCTAAGATTTGAGGGGGAAGATACTAAGGTTACCCCCTTTCATTAAAAACATTTTATTTTTAAGTTTTATGAGATTAACTATTATTACCTGCACATATTTAACTTACACAATTGATGTATTTTGACATGCGTCTATTCAGGAAACTATCCCCACAGCCCAGGTAATGAGCTCCCCCAGATTCCCAAAAGTGTCCTCGAATTGCTCTGTAAGCTGTCCCTGGACTTTGCTTAGTGACTGAGGTGGTTGTGAGACACCCAGGTGGAGTAGAGTCTGCCAGCGGGTGCCACCTGCTGGGCAGTGAATGGGAATAGGACCAATGAGCAAAAACCCTCCCCCCCCTTTCTAAAACTTTGCTGTGAGAGCAATGGGGAGAGCAGTCAGTAGCTGGTGGAGGTTACTGTGTGGTGAAAATGAGATGCAGGTGATCTCAATTCTTGACGCAGTTTTCATCAATGCTGTAAATTTTTCCAGCTTCCTGAATATTTAACTTTTTTTTTCTCACAAAATGATAGAAATTAGACTTCATAACTTAAGTTTCTTTTTTTTTTTTTAAAGATTTATGTATGCATGCAAGCTGGGGTGCAGGCCAGAGGTGTGGGGTGGTGAAAGGGTTCACCAGAGACAGAGTGGGGAGCAGAACAGGCAGATCGACTGAAATACACTGCTGAGGAGAGCAACAGGTGAGCAGGAGAGATCTGCTGCGCCATGTGGGAATCTCCCCCGCTGGGCATCGAACTCGCGTTGCAGCTGCCGACAGCTCCACAGCACTGGCGGTAACCTGTTGTGCCACCAGGGAGGCCCCTGAAGTTTATCTTAACATATTCTTTCTTTTTAAAGAATGGAGGACAAAGGAGAAGTGAAATGCATTAAGTTTTCCTTAGAAAATAAGATACTGGCTGTTCAGAGGACCTCAAAGACTGTGGTAAGATATCTTTAAAGGAACCGCCCCCACCCAAAAGAAAGGACATTAGAAGTGAATAAATGGCAAAATTCCAGTGTTAAAGGGACTTTTTTTTTTTTTTAAAGATTTATTTATTTATACATACCAGCTGGGGTACAGGCCAGAGGCGTGGGGCGGCGAGAGGGTTCACCAGAGACAGAGTGGGGAGCAGAACAGGCAGATCAGAAATACACTGCTGAGGGGAACAGCGGGCGAGGCAGGAGAGGTCTGCCGCACCATGTGGGATTCTCCCCAGCGGGGCATCGAACTCGCATCATTGGCTGCCAACAGCTCCACAGCGCACCCCCGCTGCGCCACCAGGGAGGCCCTGTTTGTTATTTTAATGCCATGAAGATACTGTGTTGCATTGTACTTGAGCTTTTGGGGTTCTTGAGAATTATCCCCCATTCTAAAAAAAAAAAAATATTACTTATGACCTTAGTATGTCATATTTGACTTGAATTAAAAAAAATTAATCTGGACCGTCAGGGATCTTTTGTATTTGTACAAAAGATGTATAGATTATGTGAGCTGTGGCTTTAGCTGCCTTGTGAATTAGCCTTGCCCCAATAACTCCTTTTAATTACTTCTGTCATCTTTGAATCTAATAGGAACAGATATTCAAAGCTGAGCAGCTTGTTGGCAAGTCGGCCTTTGTAAATATTCACCATTGCTCTTTGTAAAGTAGAGAAAAGCTGGGGGGAAAGAGGCAGAATCATGTTTTTTTCATCAATATTGCTAAAATTTTTGGAAAGCCTTTTGTAAAGCGTAGAAACCCATTTCTCTGAAATCACCCATTTGAATTGGATTGAAAAAAATCAATTTCTAAATCCTTGTTAAATATTTGGATTAACCTTAAAAAGTACATTGAATTGAATACCTGCTGCTCTTAGGGAGGTGGATTGTTTTTTAGTTTTTCTTGTCTTTGAGTTTTTGTCAGTTTTTTTCTGATCACTTTTAAAATTGTCTTTTTCTTTTGTTGTATACCAGAGTAGGTTGGTAGTATGCTTCCCAATCCAGACTTCTCTTTTATTTTTCTCTTTCAGGATTTTTCTAATTTTATCCCAGATAGCTCTCAGCTGGAGTACACTCAGGAGTGCAAGGTAAGGGCCCTAACCCTTTCCAGCTGTGGGCCTTTAACCACACGGGTCTCCGGGGAGCCGGAATGGTGGTTGAGGGCACAGGCTGGAGGCCGGCTGCTGCGGGTGCGGTGACTTTGGACAGTTTAAAAAGTTAAACCTGTTTCTTCATCTGCAGAATGGAACTGGGAGGGTGAAATGAATGACGGATGTGGTATCTGTGGCTGTTGTTTTCCTGGTGCCCTGGTGCTGCTCCTTGGGCTGGCAGTGCATCTGGGTTAGACCCTGGGTGCCTTTCAGAGCCTCCTGGTGGAGGTTTTGGGAGAAGAATTTCTTTTTTTTCTTTTTTAATCTTTTTTTTTTTTAAGATTTTTTTTTTTTTATTTTATTTATACATGCAAGCTGGGGTACAAGCCAGAGGCGAGGGGCGGCGAGAGGGTTCACCAGAGACAGAGTGGGAGCAGAACAGGCAGATCAGAGGTACACTGCTGAGGGGAGCAGCGGGCGAGGCAGGAGAGGTCTGCCGCACCATGTGGGATTCTCCCCGGCTGGGCGTCGAACTCGTGTCGCTGCTGCCGACAGCTCCACAGCACAGCGCTCAACCGCTGCGCCACCGGGGAGGCCCATGGGAGAAGAATTTCTTTACCTTACCTGATGATGCTTGCTTTTCTGTGTGTGTTGTCCTTTCATGTCGTTCCTCGCTGTTTCTTTCCCTGGACGTGATTCTAATCCACATTTATTAGATTGGCTGGGTGTAATACACCGGGCTAGATGGAGCTCAGCTAATGTTGGCACTGTGAGCACCCCGGAAACTAGCAGAAGCTCTAGTGGGTGGTGTAGGCCTCTTGCATCTTTGTTAATGACTTGAGTAAATGTTATTGAGGATGGCCTCAGAAGGGATCCTCCCAGCCAGAAATCCTCCTGTTTACCAAGTGAGTTAGGGGTGGGCTCAACACCCCAGCCCCTTTTTGGGCAACACAGTGAGACTGTTTAGGCCTTTCTGCCTTTATAACAGCAGTTTTTCCAGTGCGGTTGACAAGGAGAATGTCATTGTGCGGTCAGTTATCTTTCTGCAAATCCCATGTTTTTCCCTCTTCTGCTAACTAGAAAGAATTAGACAGTTGTTTCAATGAGGCGTTACAGGTGAAGACCCATGAAAGTGGTATTTGATAAGTAAATCTGGGTAACTTTATTAAAGAGTGATACAAACAGCAGACTCTATTAAGTTTCTGAAGGGAATTATATGTACGTTTTGTGTAAATCTTTTCAGACCAAGAATGCCAGCATACTGGGATTCTGCTGGACCAGTTCTACAGAAATTGTCTTCATAACAGATCAAGGAATCGAATTTTACCAGGTACTACATTTATCATTTATATTGGCTGGACATGGTCTAGGATAGCAGTTTGGCAGCCTTTTGAATTCAGCACTTCACATATTTTTTGAGAGTTTGGTGCTTCAGTCTCTGGTTTTTACTCTTTTTTTCCTAATTATAAGTAATTGTTGCATTGGGAGCAACACCACACAGATACATGGGAGTCGTGGAGCAGGCTACATGATGCAGAATGCTGCTCAAGGAGCAAGATCGTGGCCTTTTTATTGATAGAATAATCATAGCATCAGTTGTCGGGGGAAGGAAGATAAAAAGAAAAAGGGTGAAAGTAGGAAAAAATGTATCCTTTTATCTGTAGCATCAGGGCATGTGGGTCTGCTCTCCAGGCATTTATTTCTTCTCTGCTTGATGACTCAGTATTATAATTGAGGTCAAGGCTTAGATTCCCCAGCCAAGGTTTCAATCTTATCAATAAGGCATCCCATTGATCAACTTCTGGGGTCCTTTGTCATACATTGGTCTCAGCTGCCCGGCGTTCCGGGTCATACCTTGTGATGAATGAGTCAGGAGTAAGTTTATGCATCCCTCATCAGCCCCCCAGGCGTTTCTTGATGCACACCCTTCCCAAAGTGATCTAGCTTCCTGCTTTAGAAGATGAAAGGCACCTTGTAGGGTTGGGCTTATAACTGATTGACAGGGCAGTTCTGACCTTGGGTAGGAATGCAGAATTGCAGATAACTAAATGGTGGCCGGACAGGCCGCTTAGGATTAGACCCACAAGTAATAAATGTTTTAATGAAAACAATCAAGGTATATGGAAGGTAAAAGTCCCCCAGACCCTCATCACTCCTGGACATTCCTATTAGGAGCAATTGGTGTATATCCCTCCATTTTTTTTCTACACACGTACAAACTTTTACAAAAATGGGAATATTGTTTGTGTAAATGTACATATATATGCTTTTACGAATTTTTTTTTTTTTGCACAGCAGTATATTTTAGAAATGTTTTCATATTCTAATAGAGTAGTATTCTCCTGGTGGGTGTACTAGCTTATTTAACCAACCCTCTAGTGAACATTTGGCTTTTACTTTTTTGGTGGTTATAAACAATTCTTCATTAAGCATGCTTACAAACATTCCTTCATATTCTTGGGTGAGGCAGTTCTTGGAAAGGAAATTACCAGCCTAGGTATGAACCTAAAAAGCTGAATAGATATCACTAAATTTATTCCAGAAGTTTTTCACTGTCACTGGCAATGTAGGAATCTCCAGACTTGGATATAATCAGTCTATAGACATTTGCCAGTCAGAGAGTGAAAGACATTTTAATTTGCATTTCTCATAATTAGGGAGGTAAGCATCTTTTCATTTGTGTATTGGCAATTTGTGTGTCCTCTTCTATGAACGCCTTCATCTTAAAAACATTTGTGGTAAAAACACATGAAATTCACCCTCTTAATTATTTTTAAGTGTAAAATTTAGTAGTGATAATTTGTATTCACCTTGTTGTGAAACAAATCTCCAGAGTTTTCCATCTTACAGAACTGAAACTATACTCATTAAACAGTCCCCCATTTCCCTGCTCCCCAGCTCCTGGCGGCCACCGTTCTACTTAATATTTTTATGAATTTCACTGCTCTGAGTTCTTTGTGTAAGTGGAATCATACAGTATATGCCTCTTTGTGACTGGCTTATTTCATTAGCATAATGTCCTCAGGGTTCATCCATGTTGTAGCATGTGTCAGAATTTCCTAGTGGCAGCCAGTTTTAAGGATCTCTTTGTGTTCTCTGTAGGTGGAAGGTGTGCATTCAAGTCATCTAGATAGTTTTGAAATCTTCAAGAAATAGAACACTCTTGCACATCCTTCTTATATCCAGATTATCAAGAAATCCATGCCTCTTGACACTGACTTCCACGCATAGTGTTCTATGAGCATGAATATCTGGGGCTCTAGCCAGTGTTCTTGGTGTATTGGAGTATTTGGGAGAAGGTAGATGCTGCAGGCTGGGCGCTGGCTTAGTGGCTGTATGGTTCAGGGTTGTGTGAATGAGGCTGCTGCTGCTTCTTGCTCTTTGCTGGATGGTGACCTGGGTCTTGGGGCTCAGACCTGGACCTTGCAGTCCAACAACCTTTCTCAGCCTGACTCTGAACCCAGTGAGGCCGCTTCCCTTCCCTCTCTCAAGTAGGACTGATGATCTCTGCATCTCAGGGTTGTAAGGGAGAGTCACTGAGTTAAAATTTGTAAGCACAGAACTGGATCAGTCAATAACGGTAACAAATAAATGTAATTTTCAATTTAAGCTATTGATTTTCTCCCCTGCCTTTTGTAATTCTTAATTTACTATGTCAGTCCTCTGACAGTTTATTATTCTTTTTTAAAAAGATTTATTTTTATTTATGCATACAAGAACTGGGGTGCAGGCCAGAGGGGTGGGGAGGGTGAGAGGATGAGACATAGTTGGGGGGGGGAAACAGGTGGATCTACTGAAGTACACTGCTGAGGGGAGCAGTGGGCGAGACAGGAGAGGTCTGCTGCACCATGTGGGAGGCTCCCTGGCTGGGTATTGAACTCAGGCAATAGCGGTGATAGCGCTGAGACTTAACTCATTGCACCACCAGGGAGGCCCAGTTTGTTATTCTTTTTTTTTTTTAATCAGTCTTTTTTCTTTAAAGATTTATTTATTTATGCATACAAGCTGGGGTGCAGGCCAGAGGCATGGGGTGGCGAGAGGGTTCACCAGAGACACAGTGGGGAGCAGAACAGACAGATCGACGGAAATACACTGCTCAGGGGAGCAGTGGGCGAGGCAGGAGAGGTCTGCCGCGCCATGTAGGAATTTCCCCGGCTGGGCTTCGAACTCCCGTCGCCGCTGCTGACAGCTCCACAGTGCTGCGCACCGCCGCACCAGCAGGGAGGCCCCAGTTTGTTATTCTTTAATGAAGATTCTGTTTCTGGAACTTTGCTTTAGGTATTACCAGAGAAACGTAATCTGAAACTCCTGAAGAGCCAGAACATCAATGTGAACTGGTACATGTACTGTCCCGAGAGTGCTGTGATCCTGCTGTCCACTACAGTCCTTGGAAATGTGCTGCAGCCCTTTTATTTTCGGGTAAGAGTAAGGAGCCTCTCTTTAAAAAAAAGGATTCTCACTTCGTACCCTATGTCAGCTTTGTAATATGTCCGTCAGCTACCTCAAGGTGGCTGGTGCCGCTAACAAGCACTTCACTGCCTCTGACCACTAGAGGGCACTATCCTGTCACCTAAGGCCATTCATTCTGTGGGGATAAGATCCCTGTGTGTAAAGGACACCATGGGAGTTGGAAAGGCTGGAAAAACAAAGCGTGTCTCTTTCTTCTGTGATTTTATGTAGGGGATAATGAAGCATCAAAGGCATTGATAAACTTTTCCTAAAACACTGTTTCCCCCAAAACAGGCTGGCACTATGTCGAAGCTGCCCAAGTTTGAAATTGAGTTACCAGCTGCTCCTAAGTCAACTAAACTGAACCTTTCCGAGAGAGACATGGCGATGGCGACCATGTATGTCTGTCTTTTGAGAGAATTCTTCTTGTCACTGTTTTTAGTGATCTTAGTAATGGTGCTGTAGTGAGTGCTCCAGAGAGGCCGCACTTACGTGCCCCCTTGCCCATCAGTGCTTAGATCTTATGTGTAGAGAAACGGGTGGTCTTCCTGACAGTGTTTGGTTTTGTTAGCTTTGTGATACTAGTGATGTTGTTTAACCATTCAAGTCTGATAAAAAGAGAACACAACCAACTTATTTCTTAGGTATCTTGGTTTTAGAATTATTTTTTCCATTCTGTGAGTTGAAGCTTATCAAGGAATATTTTTGCCTAGAATAGATCATAATTCTTCTAAGCAAGAAATTTTTTTTTTATTTAACAAATATGGGACTGAATTACTTACAGAAAGGTCTGTTTGGAAATGCAGATATGCCAGTTTTTAAACTTTACTATGAAAATTCAAAAGCATAAATGGAAACTAATACAAAGAACCTATATACCTATAAAGGCTATTCAGCAAATATCAACATTTTGGTGCTAAGTTACTTCTGGTTCTTCTTTGGCTGAAGCCAGGAGTTTCCAAAACTTTGAAATTTTTTAACAGTCGGAATGCTTTTTTTAAAAGGAAATCATCTGTGGCATCCTGATTTAGAAAACAGATACAGGTAGGGCAGGCTGCTGTGGCGCAGGGCCCCCCCCTCCCTTTGGGCTCCTCCTCTTTCCTGGGGCAGGCCCCAAGCAGTGGAGACCGCTGGGCTGCAAAGGAGCCTGCAGAAACTGCTCAGAGCGCCACTTACTAGGTGAAGCTTAAAAATGCAGTGATTTCATTTTCCTGTGACTAGGAAATATGTTTATGACATAAAGCTTGGAAAATACGTAAAGTTAAGGAAAAAGGAAATGAACATAGCTTATTCCTCCAGGATAGTTATTCATAACACTTATTACCAGTATTTTTAGACATTATGCATAAATGTGTGTTTTTCTTTTAAAATATTGTGATCGGGCTACGTTAGTTTTGTATCGTCTTCTTCATTTAATTATGTAGTAGTCTTTTTGAAAAATAGACTATTTTCTTTGTAAATATTTTTGTTGTCTGCAGAAGATTCCCTTAAGTGAATAAGTCATAGTTAACTATGACTGACTAATTTGGCATTGAGAAATGGAGGGGTTTCAAATGGCCACATGTGACTTACGTGTCTCTGTTCTCTAATTAGATACGGACAGCTCTATGTTCTCTTCTTGAGGCACCATTCTCGGACCTCCAATAGTACAGGAGCGGAGGTAGTCCTCTATCATCTACCACGGTATCTTTAATGCTTTCTCCCCTCTTAATGCCATTTGAAAATGTGAACTAAAACTTGTCGATCTGTTTGTTTGACCTATCTGTTGTTCTACAGAGAAGGTACCTGTAAAAAGATGCACATATTAAAGTTAAATCGAACGGGGAAGTTTGCTCTAAATGTGGTGGATAACCTGGTAGTCGTTCACCATCAGGACACAGAGGTATGAGCTGTGTGTGGGTGTCTGGCCTGTGTCATACGAGTTAGCTCTGCTTAAAAGAGTTGTGAATTTGACAAAGCATTGTGAACAGCGATAGAAAGTGCTTCTTAACGCTAAAAGTTTTCATCTCCTGGATGGAAATGGGTTTGATATTTTAGGTGATTTAGAAAAAAGTGATTTTCTATCAGTCGGATAAGGATAGTTATAATTTATTTCAGAAAATAACATGAGTAGATTGGATTTTGGAATAGTTATTTGAATCCTCTAAGCTAGGAATTCACTGCACACTCACTGTAACACTCACTGTGTTACAGGAGCTCATGAGCTCTATACTTTCTTTGTAAGTGTTGAGGCTATATGGCCTGAGAGAAAGTACTAGTATGGGTCCTACTTTTCCTGTGCTGTAAGCTGGGTGGCAGGTGGTTCGACAAGCCACTTCCTTTCCAAGGACTGTGGCGACACCCGTATCTCTAATGAAGATGTTGCATGTTAAAATAAAAAGATCCATTCAGATCACTTTGAGCTCTTGAAAGGAAGCATGTCATAAATGCCAGGAATATTTGTGAGAGTGGATGAAAATGTTCTAGAGAGTCGTGGTGCTGTAGCAAATTCCTTCTCAAACAAACACTCGCCTGTAGGGACGGGCTGCCGACACAGACTCTTTAAGCCGATTTGAATTAGCACGATGCGTGGTAGTGCAGGTCGGGCGCGGTCTGTTGTGGCGTCACAGTCTTGTCTTTCTCCACTTCAGACTTCGGTGATATTTGACATCAAGTTAAGGGGGGAGTTTGACGGCAACGTTACCTTCCATCACCCAGTGCTTCCGGCTCGATCCATTCAGCCCTATCAGATCCCCATGGCAGGTAAAAGGGAATCACTGTGTGGTCGGGAGTCAAGTTCAGGGGGTAATGAGGAGTGTATACAGGGGTTCCCAGATGTGTTTGCTTATGTGAGGGTGATTCTCTTTATTTTTTATTTTATTGCAACTCTTACAGATTCTGTAAGTTAAAATTTTGTTGTTGTGAAAAGGATTTTCTATAAATGAATCTTTTTTAGGAAAAATAGAATATTTTTCTCTTCCCTGAGCTTTAAAGATAGAGAGTTGTGATTAGCTATTGAAGCAGAAAGATTTTGTAATGTTGAATGAGTCCTTGACATTTTCTGTTTGTACTCTGTAACAGCTGAGGTTAAATTTGGCCGCTTATGGCTGTTAATTTAACCCGGGATCAATTTTCTTGATCTTTCTCACATTCTGTGTCCCACTTGCGATAAAAACTGTGTTCTCTCCTGACTGACAGTCATAGGCTGTGGTTCTTAGCTTATTCTCGATCAGTCCTTCTACCTGAAGACATGGGGGTAGGAAATCAGAGGTCAGGATTTCAGGAAAGGGGGAAGAAACCATTTAGTTCCTTTGTCTTTTCCCAGTGTAATTGATTTCAAACTGGAATAATAATCAGCTCTTGGAAAGGAGATGAATGCAGAGTAAGCTAGTTGGCATTTCAGTGTGTAAATCATAGAAACTACACATTTGGAGCTCCAGTAGCTATGTCTTCTTGGGAATGCCAGTCAGCATGGACAAGTCAGGATGTCCTTGATTCAGAAGATTCAGGCCTTGCCTGATAATTCAGCAAGAACGCCATCCTGTCCTCCACCCTGCCTCGCTGGATTAGCCTGATGTTTGTAACAGAACTCTTCTGGCAGAGTTGGAGAGGAAGAGGCTAGTTCTCACCAATGTTTGATTAACTCTTTTGGCTTTCTGTGTCCTTTCGGGCTTCCTCCCTTCGCCTGGGATAATAAAGTTAGCATTAAAGAACAGAGTATGCCAAATAATTAGTTTATATCTGCTCCTCTTTTGGAATGAAGGTGACTGCTGGTCAGCTAGGGGAAGAAACAACATGAATCATTTACAGCCTTTAGCTCTGTTCCGTTTGTTAAGGAACCAGTTAGAAGGCTGTCAGGTAAAAGTGACTAGTTAAAATAAAGCAAATTTCAGGGATGGTCAGAAGAGTAGCCCTGATAATAGAATAGCCCTAATAAAAGAGTAGCCCTGATAAGATTAGTTGACAAGGGTCCCTTAAATCTGTGGTCTTCTAGGGATGAATGGAAAAGCATTTTCCGCAGTTCCTGACTTTTTTTTTTCCTTATAGAATATAAGCTTCTCCCAGGCGCGTTGCATCTTTATGTCTTCCTCACCCTGTCCTGTTCTGGTGTGCTCTTTCGAGAAGGGCCTCTTGGGCTGTTTTGAAAGATGAGGCCGGCAGCTTGGGGAGGAGCCAGCTGCCGTCATTTCCCCTTCTGTTTTTGGTTGGGTTGGCCTGTGGTTCTCACCGGCTTCACATGAGGGCCGCCTGAGGGGTTTAAGAGCCAAAGCCTCCTGGCTCTCACTTGAGAGGAAGACATTTTCTAGGATTGTCCTCATCCTCATTCCTGCGTGTGTTATCAGTGGGAAGTCACTTATTCCTTATAGAACTAATTGCATAAATATTGACTGAGGACTTTAAAAACTACGTTCTCCATCTTACATACTAGCACGAGCAGCATGTGCTGACTCAGTCTCTGGCACTTGTGTCTCCTCCTGTAGGTCCTGCTCCCGTGACCAGCCAGTCTCCGGTCCCGTGTAAACTCTGTATCCTTGGCAGAGGCCGTGGCACAGCACACAGCAGGGAAACTGTCCCCTGTCTGAGTGCTGGTGTCTGAGTGCTGCCGGCCCCCTTCCTAGCCGGCCCTGACTAACTCGGAGACCCCAGCCGTGGGGAGCCTTCCTTATTACGGAGAGGCTGGGCTTTGGAGTAGCCTCTCAGAGATTGGGGGCAGGGGCGAGTGCTGAATAACGGGGTTTGCCTTTTGTCTTCATGTCTTCCTGGTTTAGAATTTCCTATAGCATATGTAGATTCTTCATCCTGGATTGTCTTTCAACCCGACATCATCATCAGTGCAAGCCAAGGTGGGTCGGAGGCGCGATCGTGACAGTGGTGCTCGCTGACTCTGGGTGCCAGTGCGAGCCAGTCGTGGTTTCAAGGGGAATCTGAGAAATGAGTGTTCAGACTTGGGGATGGGGGTGTTTTTTCATTTTATACTCTGCTCTATGAGTGCGCTTTATCAGGAGCATGTATTACTTTTTTTTTTTAAGATTTATTTATTTATGCATACAAGCTGCGGTGTAGGCCAGAGGTGTGGGGCGGTGAGAGGATTCACCAGAGACAGAGTGGGGAGCAGAACAGGCAGATCTACTGAAGTACACTGCTGAGGGGAGCAGCAAGTGAGACAGGAGAGATCTGCTGCGCCATGTGGGACTCTCCCTGACTGGGGATCAAACTCATGCTGCAGTGGCTGCTGATAGCTTCATAGTGCTGCAGCTGAACCCGTTGCACCACCAGGGAGGTCTGCATGTATTATTTTTATAATTAATACTAGGAATAGCAATTTCCCTCCTTGAAGCCCCTTCATGTCTCCATTCTGAAAGCCAGACTCCGCAGCTTGGTATACAAGCCCCCCTCTACCACCCCCACTCTGCTCTGTGCTGACCCCATCGGGCCCACGCACACATGTGGCCTTTGCCGTTTCTTACCGTGCTGCTGAAGCCTGCCTCAAAATACTGTCTCTTCCTGGCGAATCTCTTAGCACCCTGTATCTTTCTCATTCGAGAACTTCTGTGTATTTTACTGTCTTAACCACTGAGATTCTCAAGGAGAGAATTAGCCCTACTGCGCGAGGTGTCACTGCATATAACAGATTCACTCCTCCCGTCGCCCCTAGCCACCTGGAATGGTGCTAGTTCTGTACCAGCTGTGGGAGAATGGATCTGATCACTCAGATCAGGCGGCTTACCTCTCGTTTGGAATCCCAACTGAGAGAGGTTCTACCTGCCTACCTGGCAGGGTGGTAGTCAGGAGATTCATGGATTGATCTGAACCAGTTATGAAATTCCTTTGGAGTTCCCTTTTAGACCTATGAGCTGGTGCAGAATAAACCAAAGTACAAGGCTCAAGTTTTTGTTGTACATTACCAGCTTTTTCTACTTTCAAGGTTAAAGGGTACTGGATGTAGGTAAGGAACTGCTTCGAGTTGATTCAAGATTTGTTGCATGCCCACCTCCCCCCTACACCACTGATGTACATGTGAACACAGAGGGGTATTGTGTTGTAAGGATCCACCAAGCGTGTAGCGCGAGTTTGGCTGGCAGTCCGTCTGTTCTCGGCCCTGTCCCAGCTTCCCTGACTCTGCTGTGCTCAGCACGAAAAAGCCATCAAGTGTGCTTTGTGCTATTCCCCCCTCCGCCCCAGCAGTGTAGGGAAACCGTCTTTTGGGTATTTGTTCTGATTTGCACCATCATATTGAATTTGCTACCTCCTAAATCCAGGTTACCTCTGGAACCTCCAAGTGAAACTTCAGCCCATAGTAAATCTGTTGCCAGATAAAGGAAGACTCATGGACTTTCTCCTCCAGAGAAAGGAGTGCAAGATGGTCATCCTGTCTGTCTGTTCGCAGAGTAAGTGTGGCTCCTTCCCCCCTGGTCTGACTCCAATCTCAGGCCTGTGCACCCACAACTTTTACTGGGAGATGGGACACATTTTTATGCCTTGCCTATAGCCTGTAGCCTCATTCTTCACTTAAAGGATGAATTCTTTAACCCACTAGAGAGGCTGACTTGCAGAGACTGGTAGAAAAGACTAAAGATAAAGAGTATGGTTCCAGATGAAAGCAATCTGAACATGAGTGCACGTGCAGTGAGGTTCTCCTCCTACCTTTACAACAAACGTTCAGCGTCCAGCGCAGTCACTACATACACAGCCACCTTAGGGATCTTCTGCTAATATCCCCCATGGCTACTTTTTTCTAGTAACCAGAAAGGGCTGGTGGGTGACCCCTAGGCTTCTGGTCTCAACATTTCTCTGAATGCCTTTTAAACATGTGTTTGCACTGATAACCTGGAGATTAATTACTTCTGTCACAGCAACATGTTTAAGTCAGTGACCTGTGTGAACATTGATTCTTTCCAGTGTTGAGCGAGTCAGACAGAGCCACGTTGCCTGTAATAGCCACTGTTTTCGACAAACTCAATCACGAGTACAAAAGGTACCTGGACGCTGAGCAGAGTTACACGATGGTAAGCGCACGTGCTGTGTTGAGGCTCCTCCACCCCCAGCCCTGAATATTTTCTGAGTAATTATAAGATTCTGATAGAATAATATCACTGAGGTTTGCTATGGGCCAGAATGGGGTAATGGTACATTCCATTGGGGGTACTCTCGGCCTAATGGGGTAACAGTACATGTCCCTGCTTCTCACTAGCTTGAGGCCTCCTATCGCTTATGTCCCTCATCTTTGGTAAGTTTTTAATCTCTGACACATACAGATCCTTGTCTGCTGTTGTGTGGACCAGTCTCACCTTTGCATTACTTCATACATCTTTTTGCCAAGCCAGGACTTAGACTTAGTAATTAGAAATGTAATAATTTTGCCATATCAGCTTCTTTTCCTTTTAGGATGCAGTAACTATAAAAATAAGTAATACTGTACTGATATACAGTAAATATCCTATAGGAGAGTGAGGATTAAATGTTGACACTGTTTTTCATATAGGAGGCTCAAATATTTGTCATGAAGGGCTGGAAAAGGTTAACGTGATTTGTCACCAGGCTCTGCAGTACTTAGTATATCTCCTGAAGCTAGAAAGAAGTTTAGGACAAGCAGGATAAATTATTTCACTTTAGGGATCTTAAAGTGGTTTTAGACAGTAAAACCCCAGAACCACCTGCCTTTACTCAAGGGTGAGGACTGAGGCCAGCTGCTAAAGGCCCTACAACCTGGTAGCCTGTCTGTCCCTCCTGCTGTGAGACATGGAGTGCTGAGCCCTTCTAGAGCCTTCCTCGGTCCTCCTGCTAGTGTACTGTGAGAATCAGTAGGTCTGACCCCAGTGGCAGTTGCTACCTGTACAGCTTCACAAACCCTTGCTGTTGAGCGGCCGCCAGGAACAGGGCACCTGGAGCATCTTAGAAAGGCAGGTTTAGCTCCTGAAGAATCTGTGTTGGTCTAAACTGCTTTACAAAGTTAGGTGAAGGAGGCAAGATGTTCTCACAGAGCCTTCGTGTTCAGTCATCTCTGGGGACTCTTGCTGACCCTTTGAACATCCAGATAGTCACTTACTGTCAATCAGGGCTTCGGAGACCCAAGAAGCAGGCAGCTACTTCATTTTTTAAAAGTAGTCTGATTAAAATAACTCCCTAATTTTCTTAAGAGGTTAAAAAACTGTCTCAAGAGAAACCTTTGACTTACACTTTGTTTGTTTTACCCATGGACAGTGGCATATTTTTTAGGATGACCAAATCTGACTTGCTAAAACGTTTCCCCAGCCAACAAAGGAAAAAGTTTTGTCCAGATGTCATCCTCTGCTCCTATCTTAGCTCCACAACATCTAGAAATTCAGTCTTTTTGGATTAACTGCAAAGTCACCGTTACCTAGTGATGGCTGAGATGACATTTGTAATTTACTGTCTAGGCAGTAGAAGCAGGGCAAAGCCGGAGCAGTCCTCTCCTCAAAAGGCCACTGCGGACCCAAGCCGTGGTCGACCAGTCTGACATGTACACCCATGTCCTGTCGGTGTTCACGGAAAACAAGGTGGGTGACGGGTGACCCATCGACCTCTTCTCAGCACAAATATCTTCCGTGAAGGGAACTGCGGAACAGAACTCATTATGTTATTAGAATGACAGAGTATCTCGGGTGAGGGCCCACTGCTTGTGGTTTGGTTCTTAATCCTGAGGCCTAAACAGCATCGAAGGAGAAGAGCCTGGAGGGATTTGTGCAAAACCAGCAACAGAACACTGGGCCAGTTTAATATGGAAATGGGGAAGTGTCTGTCTAAATGGGGGGCTGTAGGGAGCCTCCTTTGCAACTGTTTCTCAGATCACTTTTTTTTTCTCTGTAGGAGATGCCCCATAAATTTGTGATCTCTGTATTGATGGAATATATTCGCTCTCTCAACCAGTTTCAGATCACAGTACAGGTATTTTCAAATCAGCATTTGTTGTCCCGTGTTTTACAGGAGCAGGGAATTAAGATATTGGGAGCGTTTTTTTTTTTTTTTAAGATTTATTTATTTATTTATTTATTTTTATTTATACATACAAGCTGGGGTCCAGGCCAGAGGCGTGGGGCGGCGAGAGGGTTCACCAGAGACAGAGCGGGGAGCAGAACAGGCAGATCAGAAATACACTGCTGAGGGGAGCAGTGGGCGAGGCAGGAGAGTCTGCCGCACCATGTGGGATTCTCTTTGACCATGTGGGATTCTCCTTGGCCGGGCGTCAAACTCGCGTCGCCACTGCCGACAGCTCCACAGCGCAGCGCTTAACCGCTGCGCCACCAGGGAGGCCCTTTTTTTTTTTTTTTTTTTTTTTTTTTAAACAGACGACTATCTCAGTTACAGGCTAAAAGGACCTGTGTACCTGACCTGGAGTCTGTACCTGACTTTCTAACGCTGCCAACACATTGTTCTTAGTTCATTCCCAGTGGGGTTTTTTCACCTGCACATTGAACCAAGAACAGAAACTTTCCCATCAGTTAGGATAGCTGCAGTTACACCCCCAGCCCCCAAACCTAGTCTGTTGTACTTGAGTCACTTAGCGACAGTCTTTGCTTTGTCCTCAGCATTACTTACACGAACTCGTGATCAAGACACTGGTCCAGCACAACCTCTTCTACATGCTGCACCAGTTCCTGCAGTATCACGTCCTCAGCGACTCAAAGCCTTTGGTACGCATCATCAGATCTTACTTCTCTTAGGAGAAACTGAAAAGTTTAACCTTCCGACCTTATGCTGAAGCTAGGCTGAAAATTTGTCTTTCAGGCTTGTCTGCTGTTATCCTTGGAAAGTTTTTATCCCCCTGCTCATCAGCTGTCTCTGGATATGTTGAAGGTGACTGGTCTGGCCAAGATGTAAGCTGCTCAGAATTCTGCCCTTTCCTGGCATTTACCTAGCCTTCTCCTTTCCCCTTCTAGCGACTTTCGACCGCAAATGATGAAATAGTAGAAGTTCTTCTTTCCAAACACCAAGTGTTAGCTGCCTTAAGGTTTATCCGGGGCATCGGTGGCCACGACAGCATTTCTGCACGGAAATTTTTAGATGCAGCAAAGCAGACCGAAGATAACATGCTTTTCTATACTATATTCCGGTTTTTTGAACAGCGAAACCAGCGTTTACGAGGGAACCCGAATTTCACACCAGGTGAGAACAGAGCCCCAGTGAAAGGACCTCAGGTAACTACAGACTCGAGAATACTGGCAGCTTGTGGGCAGGGGCTCCTGGGAAATTTGTTTTTAGGAACTCTAACTCAAGAGCCCTCCTATTTGTAGTAAGGGTGACTGTTGTGCCAGTGGATTCTGAACTTACGAACTGGAACTTGCAGTGGAAGTCTGAGGCAGAGAGGTTCAGGACCCAACTCAGGTGGGCTGGGCACAGGTCACCTTGAATATCCCTTTCTGAAGAATCAGGAAATGGTGGTAAAGGTTTTCAATGGCCTGGGGCTTATTACTGATGAGCCACTCTAAGGCATCTTTTCCTTAGGCTGGGGGAGGAATATATTCTTCAGGCTCAAGTTAGTGAACAGCACAAGATGGGGCATGTTACCCAACAGGTTAGATGGCGATTTGCTAGGGGGTTCTGAAGGCATCTGACCAGTTCTGCAATGGTAGGGGCTACGTGAACAGAAAGGACAACTCAGAAGCTTAGGAAAACACAGTATTTTATGAGAGAAAAATAAGTTAAAACCCCAGGACACACATCTATGAGCTACAAAGAGTTCATTTGCTGCTTTTCTTCTTTTTGTACCACATCTAATGGACTAAATCTGTATTTTCCTTTACAGGAGAACACTGTGAAGAACATGTTGCTTTTTTCAAACAGGTTTTTGGAGACCAAGCTCTGATGAGGCCTACAACATTCTGAACGCACTTGTTAGTTGTCTTTTTTATATATATAAAATGTGTACAAAGTTAATTTATTGCATTAATAAAGCTCTTTAAACTATAAAATGTTATATAATAAACTATCTACAACATCTTCAGATGTTACTAAAAATATGGTACAGAACTTGGGATGGCTTACTCCTAAAAAAAAGGAGAAACACGGCATTAAAGTGTCAGTGAGCAGATCACATTCGTCATCCTATTGTCACCTTCCGTTTACTGAAGAATCGGGTTTCACTTCTGGAGAACTGCAATCTGGTTGCCTTCAAATTTAGTAATACTGCTTCACAAGTTTGTGTTCCTGAGTTTAAAAGCACTATGGCCCAAGCTGCTGCTGTTAAAATAGCCCCACATTTGGTAACATTGGTGTTCCTTCAGCTTCACCTTGACAGAGCAGCTACTTACTGTCCAGCGGGAAACTGACAGACCTGCAGACACAGTTCAAAGTCCCTGAGCCTCTAAGAGGGCTAGAAATTTAGGAGGTGTTCTCGCTGTGTACCTCTGTATCGCTCTTGAGTGACCAAACTTTTGGATTTATTTACTGATGGTCCTATGAGGGATAAAAAGAGATTATTTGTACAACAGAACTTCTAAAGAAACAAAACCCTTCATTTTCTCAAACTATTTCATGTGCTTCAACTTAGTCACCAAGCTATAAATCAAGCACATTTGTACTATTCACCTTTCAATCACAGGTCAGTAATGCAAGCTGAAGTGGCCAGCAAAGTAAAAGATTATAAGGATGATCTCAAAATAAGAGGTAAGGAGCAGAGGCAGCATTTTGCTAGGGCAGTAAATCAGAAGGGGAAGTAAAAGCTGTTCCTGGCACTGCTGGGCGGTCTCCATCATTCACCTCTCAGTGGCAGGGAGGGGCCGCCGACCCTCTGACTCATTCACATCTGACCTCGGTCTTGTACAGAAGACAAGTCAGGCCTCCAGAAAAATCGTGAGTGGTTTACTAATTAAGTAGACAATCATGAAGTCCTTGGATAGGATTTTTTTTCTCATGTTTTTTACTAAGTACTATTTATCAAATGATCATTAGTAGAAGTTCAAATGCTTCAAGATCTAATCTTCCTTTGGTAAAATGCTTCCTCCTCCCTCACCTGTTTAAAGAGTAAGAACTCTTACCTATGTAACTGAGTAAGACGGGGAGGAATATTAGTCCATGAGTGGCTCCTAGTAAGACCATAGCTAAATACATCCTGAAGTAAAATATCTGGAAAATCTGAGATTTAGCAAAGGCCAGCACCACAATCCCTCCAAACTTCGTTAGTGTGATTCCACTGAATACCTAAAAGGAGAGAGAGGGTGTTAGAAACCAGATCCACCAACCTACAATTGAACACGTCCCCACACAGGCATTTTTAATAGTTAAGGTCGAAAGTAACAGGACTGAGCCCCACCCCACTTGCAGAATTACTGAAAAGTAAGTAGCATTATGTTCTAAAATTGCTTTAGTAATTCTGCAAAGACACGCAAGGACAGAGAGTTAAACCAAGATGATTCTCTAAACATCAATGACAAATTGCACAGTGGACTCTGGGTCGTGGTGGCTCCCTTGCTTTGGGGAGGCCCCAACTGGAAGACTTCCAGCTCTCTCGACTCCAACTTTTCCTACTTCTATGACGCAGCTGTCTACAAAGTCTTCACTAACAGGAATAGTTTACAGAGATCTCAGGACTGTGCAACATAGAGCTATTTCATGAATTGCCTGAAGTTTGTGATCCTTACGAGCTGCTGCTAAGGACCCACATTCTGTTTCCCTTACTGACTTCTAAACGTGTGAGAAACAGTCGCTGAGCTAGGCACGTCACGTTGGGACTTCGGCCCACATCCTGTTCGTCTACTCACCGAGCTGCCCATGTGTGAGAGCGCCTCTTCTGCCCGTTCCACGCGGCTCCCCTTCGTGCTCACTGTGAACGCTCTTGTAATGTGGCTGCAGAATTCCACAGAAATGCCACAGCTCTGAAATAAAGTGCTTCCTTTACTGCTCTTTTCCAGTTGATAATCCTCAGAAGCTATCCCTCCCCCAGGATCTATGGTTACCCGGGCACCCCAGGCATCCTCCGAGGCAGCCTCTTTTCCATGACATGGGTGAAAAGTTGTGGAACTCTCCAGGCCCAGAGCCAATGACCCTGCTCCTAGAGCAGATTTGCCCGTGTCAGGGCAAGTAAAACTCAAGGGTACTCAAGCTCCCACCAAGCCCAGTCCTGGCATCGTTTCTGTGGTTGGGCAGTGAGGCCTGAACCGGTTCACACCTGAAACACAGATGCGCGCTTTCTATTTTCCATTAATAGCTTCTTGAATGCATCTTCAAGACTTAACTATTAAAATGTCCTTGGCAACTGCAATAGGTGGCAAAAGGACAGGGAGTTGTTGGGGTTGGGGCTAAATAAAAAAACATATTGCTAGCATTAGGCACTTGGTTTTGCAAACCCTGCAGAATAATAAAGGCAGAGACGAGGTGTAATCAGAGTTTCATTGTTAGCTGCACTATCCTTGTCCCTATTCCTCTGAGCCCTCACCCTGCCTCTCTGTTCCAAAAGCAAGAGCTGGACTTTGTGTTTGACCCCAAGAAACAATTCGCATGACAAAGGGGGTAAGGACAAAATGAGAGGCGCAGGACTCACCATCACCAAGTTGACCAAGGAGACGGCATTCAGACTGATGCCCCACAGCCACATGACTCCAAACATGTTGACCAGGATCATGGCGATGGAGACACACATGATCACGGCAGACCACAGCTCGAAGCCCAGCAGGACCACGGTCACCACAAAGATGGCGCCCAGGGACACACTGAGATTGAAGATGGTGTCGTTGACGATGGTCAGGTACTGCTCGTAGAAGACATAGAAGACGCTGCAGGGGCGGGAGGAGGTGCTGTTAAAGTGTTCTCGCTTCTGGACCCTGTTTTCCTCCTGCCATGCTCGCCAAACTGTGAAACGCCTGAGACAGCCCCGGCAGAGATGCTGCCTGCTGCCTTGCAAGACTCACCCACAGGATTTCAATTCACTCTTTGAAGGTCACTGACATCCAAAGAAGGGCCTAACAATGATTCAGAATGTGTATTTTATATAAAAAGCTTTTCTTCTATGCCACTTTATAGGTATCCTCGAAGAATATTCCATGGTATTTTGAAAAAACAAGTCCTGACCTACCCTGAGAATTACCTTGGGCCAAATGGAGTGTGTGTAGGACTTGGGGAGAAAATGCCTGTTTTGTGAAATTAATCAGTTCTTTCCAGGAATCAGGACACCTGCTATGAGAACTTCTCCCACAGAAAAACAGGCACCCAGAGAACAGGTCAGGCCTCTCTCAAGTAAGATCATACGGTGGGGGTGGGAGGGGGGCAGGTAGAACTAACCTGTTTCTTCTGCCTTTCTGTATTTTCCAAGTTTTGCATTTCATATATAATACTATTTTTATGAAGGAAAAAAACCCCAATACACAGAAAAAAACTCCATAAAGGCACTGTCCCAAATAAGATAACCATCAGTTCCTGGCCAGGCATGTCAGCTCAGGCTCTGTCTGTGAAGCCTGCAGAAGGTGTCAGCATGCCTGTTGAGCACTAGCACCCCCCCTCCCCACCAAGGGCACACCCAGGGCATGTGTCCCTCCCCAAGACACCCCCATTTGCAAAATTGCATTCACCTGTATGGGAACACCCGGTAAGAACTTTCTTCGAGGCCCATGGTTTTGGTGATGTTACTGGCAACCAGGCGGGCTTTTCTCATGGCATCAATGAAGTCAGCAGAGGTCCGAAGCACGGTGTGGTA
The DNA here is from genome assembly GCA_004024925.1 of Scalopus aquaticus. NCBI lineage: Eukaryota > Metazoa > Chordata > Mammalia > Eulipotyphla > Talpidae > Scalopus > Scalopus aquaticus. The sequence goes on along the minus strand of PVIJ01002398.1, from coordinate 37,957 downwards.
GGTCATGAAGTACGTGGCTCCAACACCCGTGTCATTGTCAAGGATGTTAACTGCAGAGCCGTAAGCAGCATGGCCCCTAGTGAAGAGTCAGTGGTGTTAGAAGGCCCCAGTCCTGTAAGTATCTGCAGAAGCCGGGAACTCCAGGCTTCATCTTAGCCTGGGTTCAGAGGTCAGACCCCGCTGTAAATTTCAGGGATGGGGGCCCTCCCTGGTGGCGCAGCAGGTTAAGTGCAACACTATGAAACTATCCAGAGCCACTGCAGCATGAGTTTGATACCCAGCCAGGGAGCTTCTCCCAGCAGACCTCTCCTGCCTCGCCCGCTGCTCCCCTCAGCAGTGTATTTCAGTAGATCTGCCTGTTCTCTCCCCACTCTGTCTCTGGTGAATCCTCTTACCACCCCACACCTCTGGCCTACACCCCAGTTCTTGTATGCATGAATAAATAAATCTTAAAAAAGAAAATTTCAGGGACGGGGTAGGCACCCTGCAAGGGAACAGTGAAGGTTCCAGCTTGTTTTCGCCCACACTAGCTTTGTCTACTTTTGGATTCTTTGGTGCATTAGCTGTCCTGGCTTCTTTATCTTGCTCCGATGGCAATCAAATGTGTTTTCTTAGTTTGCTCAGGAATGTTGTGTAACAGGAGGCAGGGGAGGGCAAGGGGCCTGGAGCCAGATGGCTGTACGACAGCCCACAGTCCTTCCAGTACTGGTCGTGGCATCCTAGGCGAAGTTTACTGAACTTGGGCTGCAGCGCTGTCTTCTACACCCAGCTGTACCACCGCCTACTCACAGGGCTGCGATGAGTAAGTAAAATAATGAGTAAGTAAAATAATATCAGTGAGGTGCCCGGCGCAATATTGGCAGTAGGTTTCCCAGGAGTGGTGGCTGTTGCCTTCATAAACACCGAATTCATGTTGACTTATTTTATGCAGGCCAAAGCATGCAGTCTGCAAGCAGACCAAGCCGTAAGATTCATTTTTATTTTATTTGTAGGGACAGTCTTCCCATGGTACGAGGAGAGGTCCCAAAACACAGACATGACGATGTGTAACAAATGTAAGACAGGTCAAATCAGTTTCCTCAAGCAAATCAGAGATGTCCAGGGTTTACCTCAGTATGCGTGGACACTTGGTCCTCCTAGAAAAGCCTCAAATCACATGTACCTACCTTCTCCCCTGCCACTGAGATACCCTCTTACATGGGTAACTGGCTGCCTGGGGCTGGGGGAGTGAGACAGCTCATAACCTGATATATGGGCAGGCTGGTAAGAAGTACCATGTGGCTAAAACACGGCACTTACTCTAGCACGACAGCACCCAAGCCGAGGGGCGGTCTCCCACGACAGTGATAGCGCGAGTCACATTCTGAAATGCCACAGGTGCTCTCGCTCCCCCTCTCCCTCCCCCGCTGGTGCCCTGCACGGGGAGCCTGCATCCATTTCAACAGCCGCAAGGGCCAGGGCACAAAGAAATGCAAGAATGAAATGCAGGCCTCCCTGGTGGCACAGTGCGGTGCTGTGGAGCTGTTGGCAGCGGTGACATGAGTTTGATGCCCAGTCAGGGAGATTCCCACAAGGCGCGGCAGACCTCTCCTGCCTCACCCGCTGCTTCCTCAGCGGTGTATTTCCATTGATCTGCCTGTTCTGCTCCCCACTCTGTCTCTGGTGAACCCTCTCACCGCCCCACGCCTCTGGCCTGTACCCCAGCTTGTATGCATAAATAAATAAATCTTTAAAAAAAAAAAATCTTAAAAAGAAAGAAAGAAAGAAAGAAAGAAATGCCAGGCCAGGATGAAATCAGTTGAATCCAGTGAAGCATCTTCTTTTACAGGTGTTTTAGGTTTCTTTGCTTTTATAGAAGGATCAGGACAGGGCTGGGAGGGGTGGAGAGGACGGTATTTTCCATTGAACTGTTTCTACCCCAGCCCACTCCCATTTTCCCGTGTGAATGGAAGAGGATGCAGTTGAGTCTGAACGGTCAGTGGACTTACCCTTTGCCACATTTAGGGTTCGGGTTATCAAAAAGGAACATGGGCAGGAACTTCATGAAGTCTTCACCCTGAGGTCTCTGTTTGCCCTCTGGAGTCAGAGGCCTGCAGCGCATGCAGGCGGGGTCAACCACTAGCAGAAACAAGGGAGGCCGAGGTCAGAAGGGTGGGTCTCAGATATTAAACCTTAAAAATACTGATAAAGAAACGAGGGTATTGTTGTCCTGATCCCAAAGCCTCAAATGTGTGCTTTTCAGGCTAGTCCAGCTGAGATGCCATCTTTATCTAAAGCAGGCTATAGAAATTTCTTTCCATGGTTTTATTTTAAAAATGGCCTCCAATGGTGCTATCAAAGACAATTCCAGGACAACCTCAACATTTTTACAAAAATCACAGAGCGACACTGATAAACTGAGGAAAGCACAATAAGACACCCTGACCAGACACCAATCAAAAGAGGAAATCTGTATTGAGAGAGGAGAGAAGCCAGAGCACTCTGAAAACCAGTATGTCCTGACTACAGCCTTGTTCAGCCTGCAGCTCCAGATGGGCTTCTGAACACAGAATGGAACATTTTCAGAGCACGAATTCCTTCAGGAAAGGGATTATGGCAAAGGAAATGAGACCCAGCACTGACATTCCAATATGCATATAAAATTTCCCATAACTAAGGTGTGGAATACAAATAATTGTCCAATGACAGCCATGGCCTCGACATTTTGTTCTTTTTGTTACAACATTGGTATGAGTAAAATAATCCTGGTAGTTATTAGAAGACCTGTTTTCCTTATGCCTTATTTGTTTCTCTTAAATTTAGTCTCCAAAAACCTATGGATGGTGTTAAGTGGACTTACAGCAGAGTGTTAAAGATATTTCAGAAAAATGGGGAAGGTTTGGAAAAGGAGGTGAAAATACCTGAAGCATTGCAGAACTGATCAGTGCTATTGTAGATTCTACAGCAAGATGACTGGGGCTTAATCCAATCAAAATAATCGTCAATCCACGAGGAGGGAGCAAAGCCTATTCTGGTACTAGACAAAAGGAGAGAAAAGCAAACAAACAAACCAGTTACTTGTGCCACAAGAGGAAGTCTTTACTTTCAGTCCTTGAAACCTACTTCTGGATTTTAAACTGCTACCAGTCAAAAGACAATGTACATTAGCATGTAATTGAAAACTTTCAGTCTCAAATGGCAAATTAGCCCTTTAAAAGGTTTCTCCTCAGGTAAAGACAGATTTAGCATACATTTCAAAAAGATACATTCTAACAAAAATCTATTTTCAGTGAGAAATTTCAGGCCAGATTGGACTCTGGCTGAGACCCCCCTTCAGACTGTTTCCCTGCAGGACACGAGGAGGGGCTGCACTGACTAGTTGTCCAGCTGAGCCGCGTTGAATATCTGCTGCACCAGGGAGTCATTGTTGCAGCCCATGCCCCCGCACACCATGTTCTGCCCCTTCAAAGTGGTATAGTTGTGCCCTTTCTCCAGGACGAAGTAGACGGGCGGACCTGCGTGCAGGTACTGGTTGAGAGACTTGAAATAATCCATCACGTAGGAGTCCTGAAAGGACAACAGGACAACAGGACAAAGTATGAATGTTCTGAGGTGTTTCAGAGAGATGAGGGTCATTAACGATTAAGAGAACTCTGGAAGGTTCCAGGCTGAGATGCCCACAGGCCAGGTTAGTGATTCTCTACACAGCTGGTACACACCCCCAAATCCAGGTTGCTCCTCTGACTGATCCCACCATTATCTGGGCACCTCGCAAGGTAAAAGACTGGCTGCCTGTATTCTGTGGCTATGCCCCAGCGGCTGTATGAGAGCTCAGTATGCCAAGGCCCACGCTGGCAGAGCTCGGTGGGAGCTCTTGTGACAGGGGAGGACCTGTCAGCACCTGTATTTCAAAATGGGCATTTGCTTGAAGCACCTGCATGTAAGTTTTGAAAAATTTATTCACTACTGGCTAAGTTAAAATAAAAAAGAAAGCACCTTACATCTGGCATTGAAAGAGACTGTTCCAGGCCAATTTCTACTTTGTTCAGGACTGCGATACTGAAGGACAGAACACCCACGAATACTGCTATCTGGAATGAAAAGTGAGTTAGAAGACAGTGATTGCTTCATTATAATGACCTTAGGAACAGAAAATCTCAAACACAAGAAACAGGCTTTTCTAAACTAAAAAGCAAGTTTAAGTGACAGGTGAGGAAATCAGGGACTATGGATCGTGGCTGAGATCACGGTATCTAGAGTCAAACTGCCTGGATTCAAATCCTGGCTGAACCTCATACAAGCTGAGTAGCCTACAGAGGTCACTTAACCTTTCAACTTCTATTTTCCACATCAATAAAGCAGGAAAAATAAGATTTAAAACATCAGCTGCTTTTGTTGGTTAAATGAGAAAAACCTAGCGGTAATTCAAATTTTAGCATGGTACCCAATATTTAGCACAACATCAGACATTAAATATTCAACTAATGCTAAGTATTAGTTTAAGTGAAAACGAATTCATTTTCTTTTTGAGTAGAGAGGTGACAGATTATCACCGTAGGCTACACCCAGCATGTAAGAAGCTCTTGCACGGTTCTGAGGGACCAGGGGAGGGACAGGAGAAGCAGAGGGAGGGGTGACATTCCAGGGCAGCTCAAGGGAGCCTGTGGGGATGGGCCGGTTCTGTCTTGACTACATGAAGCTACACATGTATGAAATGACACAGAACCAGACACACATTGCGACAATGTCAACTCCTGGTTTTGACACTGAACTACCATCATGTAGGACAAGACGAAATTAGAGGGTGCCTGGAGTCCTTTCTGAGCTACCTTTGCAACTTCCTATGAACATATTTTCAAACAAACACTTAAAATGAAAACTTTTGTTGAAAACTAGCTAGAAAGACATCCTATATTTGTACATATTTGTTTTTGCATTACTGTGCATATCCCTAAGAGCTGGAGAATCGCCTTCTAGGGCTGTTTGATTTCTTAGAAGGTGTGTGACCATCTGTTTTGTGGGGGAAAATGAAATAAAAAACCCACAGAAAAGCTCATACCACAATTGGTCGCATCCAGTCCTTAAGCAGAAATGGAGAATAGGCGTTTTTAAAGAACCGAAACATGTAGCTCTCAGAGGCCTGGACACTTGTATCATCTTCAGCGCCCTTGACACAGCAAAGGATGTCCAGCTGGTTTTTCTGAGGGGACAAAGAGGAACAAAAGTCACAGCCTCTGGTTGCTTCATCTAGACTCCAAGGAAACAGACTGTAACCTTGATAACCACTTACCTCTTGCCGCTTAATGTCTAGCCCTAGGAGACTCACAAAACAGGTAATCTGAAGAAGGAAGTCGATGAAGACAGCCATGCCCGCAAACAGAGAGAAGGTGTGCACGGCGGGCATCACTGACAAGGCTCCTGCATGGGGAGAAGCGCTGCTGCGTCACTTCCATCCACAGAGGGGGCTCTTGTCTGACACGTATACACGCAGTCTGCCCTCATGGGAAGACCCCGCTCCCCCCGACAAAGGTATGCTGCAAAACCCTGAATGTCACACCAGAATTGGAGAGGAGCCTGCAAGTTTGGTGTTTTTCAAACTGGGGTCAGTCCTGGAACCATCTGGGAAGTTAGAAATGCATGTTCCTGAGCCCCACCCTATTTAATCAAATCCGTGGGGATTCGACTCTATTCTACTACAGTGAACAGGTTCTCAGACGTATTAATGCACAGTCAAATTTGAAAGCCACATACAGGCCATTTCTTATACTACCTTCTATGGTTGACTCTAAAAGAGGCAGGATTTTGCACCTGCTATTATAACAACAGTATCAGTACCTCAGTTTAGTTAAAATCAAATGAAGGTGGTCCAAGTCAAAATCACCAGGCTGACTCAGAAACTGAAAGTTGGAAGCCCATAGGTCAGATGTATCCTATTTGACCAAAACTGTATCAACCCATTTTAAGATTAAGATACACTATTTTTAAAAATAAGGAGCCAGAATTGAACAATCAAATTTTTCATAAAAATCTAGATTCACAGTATCGCTTAAAAAAAGCAACTGGACCTAGTGGCACTGGGTCAGCAACACAAAGCTCCCTTTCATAGGTGGAATCTGCACACTCTGGGTGCCACAGGCCCCACTGTTGCTACTGTCACCCCGAAAGTCACTCCAACCTTGAGGCACAGTATCAGCTGCTATTCTCATCCCATTTTCATTGGTTTTCTTTTTCCTCATCTGTAACCATCAAAAGGAACTGTAAGGACCACAGGTTTCAAAGCACATCGCTTTGTGGAAATGAAGAGTTTTAGGCTAAGTCTGTGCTGAAAGACGACTACCTATGAGGCTCTTGTGAAGGTCCTGGGCAAGATGACCTGGTGGGCTAAACAGGCACTTCCATTTGTGACCCATTGCTTCTCTGGACTTACTGGGTGACTCTACTCTGGTCTCCTCTTTAGAAGATGTAGTCACTCTCCTCTTACTATGGCTAGAGTAGTAAGACAGCCCTGCTAGGAAAGCTAGTTGATTTCTCCATATGAAAGAAAAATATACCAGTTTGGCTCCTGTATTGAGGCAAGATCTAGAACCTCTGCTTATGAATGAGGCTGCTTCCCCAATGAGCTGTGTGCACAGGAAGAAGTCTGCCTATGAAAACAAAGGCAACATCATGTAAGAAATGTCTGTGGGTGTTGGAGCTGCTGCTTAGTGTTGTGTTGAGGTTTTTGTGGCTATGCAAGAATGCTCTTGCAAATATCAACATTTGCCAGGGGTGACAAAAAAGGGAAGGAGCAGAGTTGTCTAGATAGCTGGACCCAAACATCAACACTGTCCTGAAACAACGTGAGACAGAAGACACTTGCTAAATGATATCCAAGACATTGCACCGATTCTTCTTTGGTTCACTCTGACAATTTCCAAAATAAAGCTTTGAACTATAAAACAGAGGGACATATTCAAACATTCTGGCTTCTTCTATTCTCAGGCTCAGCAAACTATTAGATTGTTAAGAGTCAAAAAGCAATTACCTAAGAAAAATGCCACTGTCTCGGAAAAGGATGACAGGAACATACTAGGAGCCACTTCTCCTAGGACCCTGCCCAGCTGCTGGTCCAGAGTTTCCCCTTGAAGACGTTCATCTCTCTTAAAAAACAGAACAAGTAATATTACATTTCTCAGTTACAATACCTCCTTGTTGTTTCTTTGTTGGCCTGTGTTAACTTAGCGATAAAGCAGCAACTACTTATTATATATAAATCCTGGCAGGAGAGTTGAAACTTCTCATGTTAATTAATCAGAATATCTTAAAGCCATAAGCTAGGTTAATAGGTGAGAAGTTTCAAGGAGAGACCGGATTACACTATCAGGAAAATACATGGAAAGCAGGCTGTGGGTGGTTGGGACATTAAATGACACTCTTGCCAGGAAGTCTCCACGCAGGTAAGGGCTACAGGACAAGGGTCCATGGGAGAACTAACTACTTGAGACCATTTTCTACATCAGCAGGTCCTGTGTTGACTTTTTACCATTTTTAATGGCCCCTTTGATAAATCTTTTTTTTTAAACTTTTCATTCTTTTATACTATGAGAATCATTTTAATAACAGTTGCACATAAAATATTAACACTTTTTTATATACCTGTGGCACATATTTAAAACCAGATTCCATTTTATATCTATTCCACTAATAGCTATAACCAAAGAGAGGGATGAATTTCTTGTCCCCAAGATGTCCATAAAAAGTTACGCACAAATAAGCAACATACGCAAATACTCTGCAAGGAGCCAGTCATTACTGGAGCTCAGCTCTCAGCAGAATGCCACGCTCTGCGATTATAGAAAGTACCTGGTAGGTCTGGACCAGAATGAAGATGTTGTCCACCCCAACAGCCAGTACCAGGAATGGGATGACTTCAATCACGATGAGGGTGAGGGGCATCCCAATATAGCTGAAGATGCCCAAGGAGCATGCCACTGAGCTCAACACAATGAAGATGCCCGCGATGCCAAGGGAGATTTTAGAGTCTACCTGAGAGAGGCAATAAGACACAAATCGTGAGATAGGGGGTTCTCTGTCCTGTTACCACTTTATGTAAGTATAGTCAATCTAGAATTAAAAGCACAATTCTGTGTTTGAGAGAAGATAATGCGTATGTCTTCCCCAGCAACATGTTTTATAAACTTATATTCTGAGATGATGGAGTACGTAAATTAGAAAAATTTGGATTGTGTTGAAGATAAAGCATAAATTGGAACTGAAGAAAAGATGCATGGACTAGAAAAGGTTACATACTTAAAAAAATTTAAAGACAGTTTTGAGTATGAGTTAAGATTAAACAGAGGTAAAAACATGACAGATCTTGTGTCCAATGCCATTTCACTTACACACTTACACACACACACACACACACACACACACACACACACACACACACACACACCACTTACCAGGAACCTGCGACAGCTTTTAATATGCCCCAAGGCTATGGAAATATACAGAAACATGATGGAGTAGCTGATTATAACAGTGAAGATATCACTGTTACTTTCACGATTTAGTTCATCTTCAATACTTCGTTCAGCAGTGAAAGAAATGGTCAGATTTGGATTCGTATAGTTTTTCACAAAATTAATAAACCTAAAGAGCAAGCAGGATTTTATATTTTTCGTTAAAACTTAGTGAAAGGCTTCTTTCCAACCACACTTAACTTTTATTTCCCATTTAACACTGCAGACTAAAAGGTCAGACATTCCCAGACATGCTGATTCTCCTGCCATGTAAAACAGGCTTGGAACAATTTCAAAATTGGTTCACTGTCCCATTTGTTTTTTACTAAAAATGATTTCTAAATAAATTATATAATTCATGGCACAAAAATTTAGTTCGACAGATTTTATGCAATCCCTACAGAATCCCAGATGCTTTCCTTGTAGAAAAATTTGCTGATTCTAACATTCACACAGATTTGAAAGGGGCCCAGAATAGTCAAAATCTTTGCAAGAAAAAAGTAGGAAGATTCACACTTCATTTCAAATTTAATACAAAACAACAGTAATCAAGACAGTGTGGTACAGGCACAAGCATAGACATAAAGTCAAAGAAACAGAATTAAATATCCACAAATAAATCATGTATTTGTGTTCACCTAATTTTCAACAGTGGTGGGAAGGCTTATCAAACAGGAGAAAGAATCCTTTCAGTCAATGGTCTGGGACAAATAGATAGCCACATGCAAAGAATGAAGTTCAATCCTTATTTTACATCATTCAGAAAAATTAATTTAATTTACAAGGATCACAGGACTAAATGTAGGAGCTAAAACTATAAAACTTGAAAAACACACAAGTGTAAAATCTCCACATTCCTGGAATAAACAATGGTTTCTTAACTCTGATACAAGTACAAGTAACAAAAGAAAAAATAAATTGGACATCAATATTAAACTGCTGTGTTTCAGAAGATGCAAGAAAGCAAAAAAAAAACAAATGAAAACCCTACAACAAAAAACTCCAATGAATGTTAGAAAATACTGGAAAAATCAAATATCTGCTAGAGGACTTATTTCTTTTAATTACTGAGTTATATGACTATGTAGAACACATTAAGAATTTATGTAACTTGGGCCTCCCTGGTGGCACAACGAGTTAAGCACAGCACTATGAAGCTATCCAGAGCCACTGTGGCACAAATTCGGTACCCACCCAGGAAGATTCCCACATGGCGCAGCAGACCTCTCCTGCCTCGCCAGCTGCTCCCCTCAGTAGTATATTTCAGTCCATCTGCCTGTTCTGCTCCCTGCTGTATCTCCGGTGAATCCTCTCACCACCCCATACCTCTGGCCTATACGCAGCTTATATGCATAAATAAATAAATCTTAAAAAAAAAATTTATATAACTCAATTATCAAAATGCAAATAGCAAAGGATAGGAATAAACATTTCTCCAAAGAAGTTTTATACAAATGGTCGATAAATCCATGAAAAGATACCTGAAATCATTAGTCATCAGAGAAATGCAAATCAAAGAAATACAATGAGATGTCACTTCATAGCCACAGCTACATTCAAAAAGTCAGATGATAACAAGGTTGGTGAGGAGACAGAATTTGAAACCTTCACTCTGCTGGTGGGAATGTAAAATGGTACAGCTACTTTGGAAATTGGTCACTTAACTGCCAGCCTGAAGTTCTCCAAAAAGAACCAGCAATTCTGCGACCCAGCAATTCTGCTCCTAGGTATATACCCAAGCTACATGAAAATATGTTCACATAAGAACTTGCATGAGAATCTTTATAGCAGCACTTTCATACATAATCACTGAAAGGCAGAAACAACCCAAATGTGCATCAACTGATGGATAAATAAGACAATGTATTTCCACAGGATAGAATATTATTTACTATTCCATTCAGACAAAAAGGAATGAAGTAGGGCCTCCCTGGTGGCGCAGCGGTTAAGCACTGCGCTGTAGAGCTGTCGGCAGCAGTGACACGAGTTTGACGCCCGGCCGGGGAGATTCCCACATGGCACGGCAGACCTCTTCTGCCTTGCCTGCTGCTCCCCTCAGCAGTGTATTTCCATCAGTTTACCTGTTCTGCTCCCCACTCTGTGAATGAAGTATACTGCCACATGCCACAACTTGAATGAACCATGGCAATATTATGCTATGGGAAAGAAGCCAGACAGTCCACGTATACAACTTCATTCACAGAAAGATCCAGAACAGGAAAATCAGCAGAGTCAGGAAAATTTTACTGGTTGCACAGGACTGGGGAGTAATAAGATGAGAGGATGGGGGAAGGGATAGCTAAAGGATATGGGGTTTCTTTTTAAGGTAAAGAAAATCTAATACTGACTATAGGAATGGTTGCACAGGTCTGTGAATATGCTAAATATATGTACCAAATACTATACGATGCTATATATATACTATATACTAAAAGCTATTGAATTATACATTTTCAATGGGCAAAGTACATGGCGGGAGAATTATTTCCCAATACAACTTTTTGAAAAAAGTACTGAAGCGCATGAGATAAAGTCAAGGTCTCCAGTTCTCTCCTCCCATTCTTTATAAATTACAGTTACTTTCCCAGGTCATTTTGTTTATTTTGTGAGAAATGCATATACTACCTAAACATGCTGATTGTAGTTTTTCTTTGTTTTTAAGAGTCCAGAGATCTTTATTTTTTTTTATATTCCTATCAGGCCGGCCATGGGTGGAGCAGGCTGGCTTTCCAGTTGAGCCCAAGTGCTTTTCTCTGTGGCTTCTCTTTCTGATCATTTCCATTCATACGTTTCAGGAAGGTCTCTTGGCTCTTACAACACTTACTATTGCTCAGTATGTACACTGATTTTCTTGGTGAGAATCTTGCCCTTGTTTGTTTACAGCAATGCCAGCAGCGTGTTGGGTAACACTGTGGACTCACTAAGCATTGCCATGGTAACATCTGTGGGTCATTCCTTTTTGAAAAGTGCCCTTTCCCTTAGTGTCTACGGTATCACCTTTCTTGTAGACCTGCATGTATGTGGCCCAAGGAACAGCTCTATGTTTTTGAAAATGTCTAGAGAATATACAGCAGCTGCTGCTTTTTCCTCTGTGTTGGTCATTTTGGCAAATGACTGAAGATGGCAGCTTTGGCCAAAAGGCTGCATTTTTTGCTACACACATGTTGAACCCTTTATTTACCTACCTTTAAAAACGGCATAATTTTCTATATTTTTTCCTTAATTCAGACTGCTCCCATTTTTTTTTCTAGAATATGAAGCAAGGAATATTTCTGGATACGTACATTTGTATTCTTCTGCAGAGATATCTGTTAGAACAATTTTCAGGCAAATTCATCTACACAGTTTTCCTTAGTATCACTAGTACCAAGTGTTAACAATGATACAACTTAGACGTGAGGTTGGTTAAATTAGCTGAATGAAGCTCAAGTGCTTTCTGCAAGTGTCCAGCTCCCCACAAAACAAATACAGGTTGTTTAGACCCTGTGAACGACTCACTCTTTTTCCCAGGCCTGGGCCCTCTGGAGTCTTTCTGTGTCATTATGGTAATTATTGACAGGAAAGGTAATCACCAGGGCTGTGGCATTATTGTAGTTTTGATCTAGGAAGGAAAAACGTGGCATCAAAAAGTGCATGCATGTGGACAATCAGGTAAACACAAAGGGAAAATCCTAAGAGATCCACCTGACTGATTTCTCCCTGTGCTCCAAAAACATAAAGGAGTCCCCTGAACGGGTCTGTGTAGTTCAGTTAGTGAATAAAAAAGATTCTCTGTCTGAAGTAGGCAGAGTTACCATTCAGGAAAGTCACATTTTTTTTTTTTTTTACACACACTATACAGCATGTGTATAGTAAGAATTTTGAACAGCAGAAAAGTCTCAGTGGAAACCTCAGTCTTGGTTCGATCTCATTTCTTCTCTCCATATTGTGACTGTGTCTATTGGCAAAGCAAAGTAGATAACTCACAGACACATGGCACAGATATTCTCTTCCCCTTCCCTTCTTATTTGCGCTTTTAAATTTGTATCTTGAGAGTGCTCTATTTTAAATACATAAAGGATTTTCTATTCTCCTTTCCTGCCATTTAATATTTTTTAGTATAATTCAACTAATGTTCAACTCATGGACAATTTTGCAATTTTTAAACTGATGAGCAAAATTACTACAAAGAATGACATGATGTTTTAAATATGTAAAATACGTAGTTGTGGAATAGATTCTTACAAGTACAGTCACTGAATCAAAATATGTGCATTTCCAATTTTGATAGATTCTTCCAAATTGCTCTCCAGAAAGGAGACAAAATATTTGTGGAGGTCTATTTTTATGCCGGGCATTATTTATATACTAAGGATATATCAATAAAGAGATAGAAATCTTGCATTCTAGTAACCAATTTATAATTCCAGCACTTTCCACAACTTCACCCATACAGGGAAATATCATACTTGCGCGTTTCTGCCAATCTGTTAGGTAGAAAGTTTGATGTGAGATGCAATTCACTAGTTAAGAGTAGGGTGAGCACTTCCCCCACATAATTAAAAGCTATTTTGGTTTCACACTTTTCTTTTGGGCTGTCTATTTTTTTTTTCTACAAGAACATTTTATATATTAAGGATATGCTGTCAAGTACACTGCTTTTTTCCTTCAGTTTGTTTCTTTTTTTTAAATGATGTGATACTTTTCCACATAGAAATTTAAATTTCTCAGGTGGAAGAAAAAATTTTCATGTAGTCAGATTCATAAGTGTTTCATTTTTTGGCTTCTGGATTTTGCTTAGAAATGCCTTCTTCACCTTAAAATTATTTTTAAAATTCCTCCTATGTTTGCTTCTAGTTCTTTAGTAGTTTCATAACTTACATTTCAATCTTTGACTTTCCTGAAGTTTGTTTTAGTGGAAAGAATAAAGTAGAAATCACGTTTAATTTTGATGTCTGTGGCTAGCCCGGTGGTGACATCATCTTTCCCCCACTAATTAGAATGGTATTTTTTTATATAAGGCAGAATAAAATTTAAACACAGATCACAACTCCTCTTATCCCACCGGGTGAAGGGAAGGACATTATTTGATCTCTTTATTAGGCTGGAGAAAAACCTGTTGAACTGCCTCTAATTAGGCTTCAGATGCAGAGTTGTCCCATGAGTCATTACCCTGCACACCCAGTAGAATTTGTTCCAAGGTGCCACAGGGACCAGCAAAGAGTAAGCAATTGCTGTTGCTACTATAAAAGGGTCTGAATTCTTAACCAGCTGGTTTCAAAGAAAAAACCCATTGATACTTTTCTTTTTCCCAATATCTCATATATCATTTTTTCCCCATGATGGTTGTTACCCTGAGGTTCTCAGACTCCCTAGGGTGCTACAGATGACGTTTAAGGGTCTCTTGAACTCCTTGACACTGAACAACATATTATGTGGATGTGCGAATTGCATTATTCTGAGAAAATGCCCTTAGTTGTTGACAGATTCCCCAGTGTGACCCAAAAAAGGCTGACACCATCCACTTCATTTAAAACCAGAATAAGGGCCTCCCTGATGGTGCAACGGGTTAAGCCTCAGCACTATGAAGCTATCTGCAGCCACTACAACACTAGTTTGATCCCCAGCCAGAGAACTTCCCACATGGCACAGCAGACCTCGCCTGTCTCGCCTGCTGCTCCCCTCAGCAGTGTATTTCAGTCCATCTGAAATTGACTATTCTGCTCCCCACTCTGTCTCTGGTGAATCCTCTCACTCCCCCCGCCCCACCTCTGGCCTACACCCCAGCTCTTGTATGCATAAGTAAATAAATCCTTAAAAAAAATAAAACCCAAATAAAAAGCCAAAGGAGATACCACATTTGGGATTAAGAGACAGGAAATTAATAAGACTGTTCAAATTATGAAATCTTCATCATTACTCTTGACTGTTAATGACAACCAAGACCACTTTATGGAATAGAAGTAAAAGCTGCTCCTACTTACCATCATAGCCCCCTAACACAAGCCACGGGAACACGGGTCCTCCAAAGGTGCCCAGGCAAGGGTCATGGAGCAAACTTGTATCGTTCAGAGAGGCAGGAGCCCTGTGAGTTTAAAAAACACCTCCCAGTTAGATAAGTCTGAAGCCATCAGAGAGGTAGACATTTACACAACAGTTAGTGAGGCTGATTATATTCCAAGCACAATGTGGGTCCTGAGGTCCCTTAGGTGGAACAGTTCCGCACTTGCCTTGGGGGCTCAGAATTATTGAGCGAGAGGCAGACAAATAGAGCACAAAGTGGTTGATACCACTTGATACGGGGTGCCCAGAGGAGGAAGCAACTAACACAAGAGAAACTGTCCCCCAAGAGACCTGCTCTAAGGCCAAGTGAGAAGTTGGGTGGGAGGTAGGAAATCAGAATGTTCTAATCAACCACGACGCTGGGGGTGGGAGAAAGATGAGAATAGGCATGTGACTAGAAAGCTGGAGGAGGGAGTCAGAGTCTCATGTGGAGAGAATGACGGGGGAGAGAGAGGGATGGGGATGAGCTTGGAAAAGGATGAGGGAAGATGAAAAGAAGAATGAATAACTATGCTAAGTAGTTTGGATTGTTATCCTGCAGGGGTTACAATTACTTCGGGAACAATTAAAGATTTGGGATAAAGGGATGTTATGAGCTGTTTAATAAAGATTAGGGTGGCAAAGTCGAAGAAGGTCTACAAAAGGGCAAGAAAAGGGAGCAGGAGACCTTCAGGATCTGTGCAGTGTCTCATGCAAGGGATACGGGGCGTAGGCAGATAACCAGTGGCGAGGGAACCAGCCAAACATTGCTGGACACTTTCGAAGTTCTAGTTCTAGCAACCGCCCTCCAGAGTCAAGGGCTGATGGGATAGGGCTCTGGAGGTCTGATCACCTGCTTGGGCAAACAGGCCGCAAGGCTGCAGCCAGAAGCTAAGCTCCATCATCCTACATTCATGGGACTGTGCCACATTGTAGCTTTGAGATTTCCCGCAGAGGTTAAACCACAAGAATTACAGCGGAAGGATTCGGTGAGACCGCTCAAGTTTGAGTAGCTGGTGGATGCTGGTGGCACTGCATGATACACAAGGTGTGGGGAAGGCAGGAGGTCTGCGCTTGGTTCTGGGTGGCCTGGGTGGCTCCTGCAGGACCTCCAGGGGGAAAAGCCCCAGAAAAAAGGAGGAGGGCAAGAAGAGGTGAGAGCTGGACAAGTACAAGTGTAACCACAAACCAAACACAGGCCCCCGTCACGCAGGAGAGAAGCTGCAGACAGCAGCGTGTCCCTCAGCCCTTGGATAAAACACCAGTCTCATGCATCTCCCTGGTCACCAGTTTTTTTCTTTTCTTTTGTAAAATGGAAAGCAAACAGCTTTTTCTTCAAAATACAAACATGAGATACTAATTTTTGTTTTTCAAAATGCCCACGGCTGCCCTGTACATCTACCCTGAGGAGAGGCTGGCTGAGGCATATGGGCAGACACCTACCATTTATGGGTACAGTCCCTGATTTTATTTTATTTTATTTATTTATTTATTTTTAAGAGTTATTTATTTATGCATACAAGCTGGGGTACAGGCCAGAGGCGTGGGGCTGCGAGGGGGTTCACCGGAGACAGAGTGGGGGGCAGAACAGGCAGAGTGACGGAAATACACTGCTGAGGGGAGCAGCGGGTGAGGCAGGAGAGGTCTGCAGCATCATATGGGAATCTCCCCAGTCAGGCGTCGAACTCGTATCACTGCTGCCGACAGCGCCACAGCGCAGCGCCTAACCGCTGTGCCACCAGGGAGGCCCCAGTTCCTGATTTTAGAAGTGACTTCCTTGCAAAAGAGTAAATAGCTCAACTACCTAATGAGTCGTCCCAGTCAGAGAAACAGAACTTAGAGTCACCCAACCGGACCAGGAGCACTCTGCTCTTGAGCGTCGCTGCCGAGTGGCACTCAAAGGAAACAAGGGAGAACTTATTTGTTTCCAAGATGAGGAAACAGGCAGGGTGAGAGTCTGACTGGCTGAGCCAGTGTCTCCAGTCTGCTGACCTTGCCAGCTGAGGGCAGGTCATCCAGCGACAGCAGGCCCAGCCAGCACAGGCCGCTCCTCCGGCTAGGAGACAAGGCCCTCACAGGCCACCCGGCATAGCTGCTCTCACTCATTCTTTTTACACCTGTCCCCTGCCCTGCTGGAGGCGTATCAGTCCTTCCAACCGAAACTGCACCCCAGTCCTTAAGGGGATGCCATGCATTTTAAAAATAATCCAATAACATGGTTTAAGTTTACTTAGAGAAAACTTTATGTTTTAAGAGAGAAAAGAAAAAACACTCTAAGCTTTCATGTTTGTATTATGAAACCAGCTCAGAAAAACTTGAGGTGGTGTGACAGAGGCCCACCACACATTTATCAGTCCAGGCTCAAGGTCAAGGCTGAGAGGAGGCTGGTTATGTGGCGTGGATGCTCCCAGGCCGGGGCCTCTGTACTGGCTGCTTGTATACTTGAACACGCTTCCCTCTGACAGTCACGGGTTCCCCCTCTCCTCTCCTTCTGAAGCAGTACATCCCTTCTGTTCTCTATCTCCTCTCTTGGTTTTATTTTCTCCACCCAGCCTTCAACTGTCTGTTCAGCGTCTGTGTCCCACCACTGGAGCATCAGCTCTGCAGGGCTTGCTCCGTTCACTGACTGCGGGGTTCTAGTACCTACAAGGGCATGTAGCTGCAGCAAGCGCCCAGATATTGGTGGAATGAACGAACGCCCCTTCCACATACCGTACACAGTATAGAAAGTGCGTGTGGTAATCTGCATACACAAAGAAGTCGTCCCCTATCTTGTGGTCCAACATGGCGTGGCTGTTCTGGAAGTAATTTAACACACTCATAATGGTGCAGTTATTATTATATGGTGAGAGAGGAGCTAAGCAGATGTCCTGAAGAGTCACAGTCTCATTGTTATAAGATGCAGTGATGTTCTCGATGGCTATTTGTAAGTCAAGAACCTGAAAGAAGATTTAAAAAGCAAACTCAGGAACACATCAAATTTCTCTCAGATTTTGACTAATCAATTGTTTCCCTGAGAGCTCAGAAGATAAAAGGTATTTGGGGGAAATTCTAAGATAAGAGAGAGGATTACAGATTTCACAACCCCAAGTCTCATTCAGAGAATGGCAAACCAGGACGCAGACCCTGCTAGGAATCCAGAGACAAGGAGGTGACACCACCACCAGGACAGATCTCAGTGCAGGACACACAGACAGATTCCCTCTCCTGTCATATTCACAGGGACGTATTCTCCCCTCACAGGAGGACCACAGAAGGGGACAGACCAGTCTGTCTGGTCTTCCTGACATTTCTCTTTACCAACAACATACTATCTTTGCTTCTGTACGCTGTGACTATGTATTTATTCCCGTATTTTCTAACAGCAAATACTAGAGGATACATGCTTGGAGGTAAATCACTATGCTTTGGCAATGAGTCAGGGGAAAAAAGCAGTAGGGAGTCATCAGGAGGAGAAAAGATTCTACAGTTTTGGGACCATTTTGATATATTTTCTTTTCTACACACTTTATATCGGTAAGGGCATGAAAAACCATGAAAAACCACAGGACTACGTAACGTTCATTTAAAAAACAGTGGGAAATAGTGCTGCTACAGTCATAGGAGTACAAGTGAAGTGAGCCAGGAGAAAGATAAATACCGGATGGTTTCATTTATACATGGAATCTAGAGAAACCATCTAGAGAAACTGAGCAAAGGATCGAAGACAAACTAGAAGCCTGACCCCTGAAAGCTGACCTTAGATCTGAGACATTCAGGAAGGAGGGGGAGAGGTGAAGAGGGGGGCGAGTAGAGAAAGAGGCAAAGAGGAGAGTGTGTTGGAGGGTGGTGGGAAAACTATGGTGACTGTACCCAAGGGGAGAAATCTGACATTATGAAAAAATTAGGATGCTTAAAAAAAAAAAACAAACCAAAAAATCAAAATAAAAATTTCAGTTTGTATTCTTAAAAGAAAAAGGGGAATGCAAATTACTCACAGATACAGTTCTCTGGTATAAATGTGACAGGGAAGAAGGGGAAGATTTAAAGGCCTTTGTGAGAGAATGGGGCATCTGTTCCACGTGCCTCTCTCACCAAAGGCAGGCAGGGCACTTTTATTAGGTCAGTGAAACCTTCGCCCTGCAGGCAGGATCAGTGAGGATCCAGCAAGTCCCCAGAAAGGACAAGGAGCTTCTTCTTTCCTTGGGTCCCAGCATATTACTTTTCAAATACTGAGGGAAATTTTTTTTACATTCCAAAGGTGAATTATAAATACATTCTGCTTCAATAGAGATGCTCACCTCAATTTCAAGAAAGACACAAGAGCTAGGATAATGAAGTAAATACAAAAGTGGTACACAGTACATTTTTCATTAGCTCAACACATGACATTCACCTTCTTGAAAAGTATGGGAAAACATCTTTACTATCACTGGTAAGACTTTTGAGATTAACTAGTCAAAAGTCAGCAAATCACTGGGTTTCATGGATTGGTTTTTGCAAAGAGCAGATTACCTGGTGCAAAATCTCTATGTCCAGCGGAGATCCAAAGGGCACATCGGATCCTGAGGGGTATGGTTGGTAAGTGTGTTTTGGGGTGTGGGGGGCCCGGATGATGAGCTGCTCCGTGCGGAAGAAAGGCCCAAAGTGGGTGTCGAAGTACTCTTTCTCCAGACGCGCCTGGCTGCTGGGGGCGGACCAGAGGTCAACTGGATTGGTGGTGACCCGGGCAAAAGCCAGGCCTGAAGCACAGGCAACAATGAAGGCCACGGAGAAGAAAATGACACAGCCTGGGTTTCGGACGCAGAAAGAGCCCCACTGTGCGAAGAGCCGCCTCAAACAGCCCTCGAAGGCTGCACTCAGAGGGTCACAGCTGGCTGCCTCTCCTGGAAGAGCGGGAGAAGAAGGGAGGGTGGAGGTTAAGAGCCAAGCCATTCCTGGAAGTTGCAACAGGGAAAACATTAGCCACTACGAAACCTGGCGGGAATCATGCCGCACCAGGACGCGCACAAGCTCCCCCTGGTCCTCAGTTACTTACTTGCACTGGAAGCCACTCTTCTTGCCTGCCCAATGACTATCAACCACCCCTCACAGCCCCCTAAAGAGGAACGATGCTCACACACAAGCCTCTGAAAGGCAAAGTTCTCTGCGCACTCTGTCCTAGCAATTCCCATCAGTTACCACTATGCTCTCTGCACTGGCTCTGCCCCACGGCTCTCCCCCCAGCCTATACCCACTCCGTTGTGTTATTAATTACTCAATTCCCATTTGCCACCTAGGCTAGACCTTAACTGCCACAAAGGCAAGGGCCCCATCTGTCTTGGTCACGGCTGTGTCCTCAAAATGAATGCTCTCATACCAACAGGTCCTGACTCTTATTTAAGTAAAAATGTACTTACCTTTGTCACTGGCATTCCCAGAGAAAGCTATATTGCTATCGATTGGGGTGTACTCAGAAACAAAATACCGTTTTCTGAAAAATGAAAACACGTAAGATGTATTAGTGGACTTCAGCAGGAGGCTATTCTGACAGTCCCACAACCCTGCTGAAAGCTTACTTCCCCAGCCCCTTCTCTCCCTTCCTCGTTGTTGCCTTCTTTCTCTAAGTTCCCCTGCTCTAGCTTCCTCTGCTCACTAGCCTCAGGAGAAATTTTGAGGTATTAAGAAATTAACAAGCTTTTATTAAAAAATAAAGGATAATTTCACCTAATAGCCCTTTTACATTTAAAAGGTTTAGCACCTTTAAAAACAGCGTAACCACCACATTGCAGTAGCAATAAGCACACCGAGTGCCCAGATCTTGGTTTCTAAGTACCAGCTCCTAAAAAATGATGAGTCTGAAAATAACAAGCCTGAAAAAGGTAGAGGCATGTCAGAAAACACAGGCGCCAACTAGAAGGTGCTTGTAATGGCCAAAATTGGAAAAATAAGAGCAATGAAATCAATGATGGTTTTGGAAAAGGCCTACAGAATTTTTAAAGTCTGTGATGTCAACATAATTGAACAAGTAAATAAGCGGGGAGGAGGGAAAACACTATACAGAATAAGTCAATCAGTAAATGTAGGAGAGAAACACAAAAGCCCCACGAGGTAAACATCACAGTGGTAGCTGCTAGCAGGCAAGATCCATGGATGTATGCTGAAATCATCGGTGGGTGGTAGTTTTGAGGAGAAACAAGGTATTAGCATAGTCTCAACCTATCTACCCTAAGATATTTATCAATAACAAAGGAAGAAATAGTAACTTTACAGTAGGGAAACCAAGAAGGTACCATCTTAACCAAGTGATTGAAGTTAATGTCACCAGGAACAAGATATATTGAGATCACAGTGAGAAAGGTGTATCTTCTGTGAGATTCTTGTCAAAAACATAAACTGTCAATCTAATGACGAGAAAATATCAGTTAAGGCCAAAGCCAAGTGTTAATTCACAAAATATTTATGTCAAGACTGTAAAAGACTAAGGAACTGTCATAGATTAGACAACAAAGACTAATAAAACACAAAAAGTGAATGTCAGTGAGATCTGGAAACAGAAAAAGGGCATTAGTGAAAAAACAGGTGAAATTTGAACAAAAAATGTGGTTTAATTACACCAGTGTTATTTTCAGGGTTTTGATGGTGATGTAAGCTACAACATAAGGAAAAGCTGAGTAAAGGATGTAGGTATAAACTACTATTTGGGCACCTTTTTGGTAAGTCTAAAACTATTTTAAAATAAAAAGTTAAAAAAAATGTACTACCCCAATAAATCAAGGTACAAATATCTAAGAGGACTAAAGCACTGCATTGAAATAGATCAGATTGGGCTAGTAAGAGTTTCTTAAGAGAGGGTGGTTAATGCACAGTGCTTTAACACATTGTTTGCGGGTAGTTTTTATCACGCGCTAACAGGTGGCGCGGGCCATTTTTGCAAATTTTTTAAGTATTAAAAAAAAGTATAAAAATAAACATATTTATACATTACCCGCATTCTACTGCTAGTCTATAAAAAACGTATTAATACGTGTCCCGCGCTCTACTACCAGTCACCGTAAAACGTATAAACACGTTTCCTGCATGCAATGTGTTAAGTTAAACCATCATTTAGAATAAATCAATAAAACCACTTTCAAAGATTAAATGTCTAAACAGGCCTTTGACTGTCTGCAGGACATAAGCAGTTCACGGGATGGCATTAATGGAGATGTGGTCATGTGTTGCTTGACGACGGAGATGTATTCGGAGAGATGCATTGCTGGCTAGTTCCTCACTGTGTGAGTGTCACAGAGTGTGCTCACACACGCCCCGAGATGGTACACGCTTAGGCGAGATACAGGGGCCCCTGGAGTGTATGCAGTCAGTCCACTGACCTAAATGTCCTTAAACAGGGCACGCTTATATTTGTTTCCTGTTCTAAGTGCGGCATGCTAAGTGAAAGCTGGAGGGGCCACTTGGGTAATTTTATCCTTCTTGTCCAGGAAAACAAACACAACTGCTTACCTGTAGCACCACACGGCAAAAAATGCTCCAAAAAACATAAGCAAAAATGCCATGTAGGTGATCCACATGATGACATACATGGCGTCGAGGCCCAAGATTCTCCAGGGAGCCGGCGTGGGTGGGGGCTGGGGCTTGGGGCCACAAACGGCTGAGCAGTCCTGGCAGCTGCACGGCCCCGTGACCTCATCCGCAGGCTCGTTGCAGCCCTTGGTGGCATTGTTCATGGGCACCATCCCGCGGGTTGGGAGGTCTGCAGGGAGGGTTGCAGTAAGTGACTATCTCTTCCACAATGACAAGTTTTGTATTATATGATCTTTAAACCCAATAATAAGCACACTACCTATAGAGCACAACTGGAAGAGGAAAAACAATGTCAGGTTTTTGTTTGATTAGATGTTTTGCTGCTTAGCCCTGGAGTTTTAAGTAACCTTGATAACTAGTGCATATGCTTTTTCACTGAGATCTGAGTGAACCTTCTATCATATCTCTATTGAGGAACTAATCTAACACTATTGCTGAGCTCCTGAAAAGATCTTTGTAATGAGCCTTAAAATAACAAAACCCAGCTTATTCTTTCAAAGAGTAATTCCACCTCCTTCCACTCCTGGCCTCCTAAACTGACTGGGGGCAGGGTCAGTGGCCCAGTCACTCTCTCACTGAAGTGAAACTCCAGGAACTACTTATATGAGTTTGTTTATCTTCCTATTTCAGTGTAAGATTCCTGGGTCTTAAAGCACAAACACAATGAACTCGGGAGTCTTTATCCCTACCTGAAAAAACAGGTACGATGGTGAAAGGTGCTTGGCCATTGTCCTTATTAAACATGTACTCGATCCAGTTGGTGGCGTTGCAGGCCTTGGCGTCCTTCCCACACAGGAGTCCCAGAGCTTTGTCATTACTTGAGGGGGCCTCCACATCCCGGCAGGCGTTGTACATTGCTGGCAGGGGAGTAAGGGGAAAAGACTGAACGAAATTCAGTCTTTAATTCACGGAGTGAGGTCTTACAAAGATGCTCAATGTTACATGGCGTAGGGAACTCCAAATTAAAACTACATTGAGATTCCCTCATGCACCTTTTAGAATGTCCAAAATCTAAAACACTGATAATGCCAAGTGCTGACAAGGATTTGGAGCCACAGGAACACTCTCATTGCTGGGGGGAATACAGAGTGGAACAGCCACTATGGAAGACAGTTTGACAATTTCTCAGAAAACTAAGAATACTCTTAGCATATGATTCAGCAATTACACTCCTTGGCATTTACCCCAAAGAGTAGAAAACTTATGTCCACACAAAAACCTACAATGGATATAGTATTTGTATTCATGCTTGCCAAAACTTGGAAGCAACCACAATGTCCCGCAGTAGGTTAAAGGATAAATTGTGGTTCATGTAGACAAGGGAATATTACTTTTTGTCACTTTTGTGAATGGGAATTTTTTTCTATTAAATTTGGCACATTTTTAATGGATACTGCAATTAAATTTGTAAGTTGCTCAACTTGACTAAATTCTTACCTTTTCATATTGAACAGATTATCCAGGGCATTCTTTGTTTAGCTATGTCTAATCTGCTGATTTGTTTCAATTTATTACATGACTGTTTCTCATTAATAGATGCAGTTGGTTCAAATTCTAATCTGCTCATTCTTTTCCTATAGTGTTCTATTATTTCAGAATTCTTTCATTTTCAAAAAATACTCTTTCAGACTATTCTACTTACTGGGCTACCCGTTCTAGTTGTTATGCCTACTTACTTTTCCTGTTGGTGATTTTTTTTTTATATTCAAAATATTCTCTTCTCTGCCAACTAGTTCATTTTTCTACCCCATTCACCTCAGTTTTGTAGTATTTCAAGTCCACTATAACCAAAGTTTCAGTGGTCACTAAAATGTGCAAAAGTAAACTTGCACATACTAAAACTTTCACATGGAAACTTATAGCTAAGGGGGAATTAAGACAAGTACTTTACAGAGGTTATTTTATAAGTTGTAGCTCAAGTCCCAGAATATAAGCAAAATAACGAATCTCATTTTATGGCCAATGGAACCAAAAATTGTCACTTCACAGTTGAGAGGAGAACAAAAAGGAATAATTTGATCTATGTCCTGATAATAACTGTAGAAGGAGAATAATTCAAAGTTTACTTACCATTGGCAAAACTCTCCCCAACATAGTACTGCAATTCTTTTACGTTTGTTTTCGTCTGATTTGTACGAGGATCAACATAATCTTCAGTTTCTGTAACATTCAGAAACTGACTCTGTCGAGGGCTGCATGTCAGCTCACAAAACAGGTTTATTAGGTTATAAAAACAGGATGGGCATCTAAAGAAAAAGTAAATTATATTGTATTTGATGTGACAAATAATAGGGTTAGCAGAAAAGATGATTTAAAATAGTCAGACAATATTTAAAATGTATTGTGAAGTGACAAATGAAGTCCCAGGAGGACATATTAAACGTAGCAATTCTATACTTAAAACCACATATTAAAATAGATACCTCTTCAAAAACTATAATTATGACATTTATTTTGTCCAGATGCAATTTCAAAAAGAGAAAGATGCTTCTTTGAATTCTGCACTTTATAATTTACAAAGATGTTTTCTTTGTCCTAAAACTAAAGAGACTAAAGCATAGAGGTAATAATTCTAATTAAAGGGGAAAAAATGAAATGAGATGAAAGTTATATGATAAGAATTTTCATCTTCTAAACTAGCAATCATTTTATAACCAATCTTGCAAGCCCTCTCTAAATACCAGAGGATTTCCTCTGACTTAAGATAATAAGAACTGCAGAGGTCTTCTTTGCCCATAGTATTTCAGAAGCACATGGGTTTTCAGGAGACCAACAAGCTGTCTGCTCTCCTTCAGGTTCAAGGTTTAAGCTCCTAATGTTCACTAGCTCACTAGCTATGTGAAAAACAACTGTCTCCTCTTTGGTTCAAAGAGGAGATCCACTGTGATCCACAAAAGCTATTGCTTCATTAGACTTATATTCTTGCAACATAACCTTCAAGATTGTTGTCTTCTCTACTCCAGTCCAAGTGACCACACATGACACAGAACAAGGAAAGTCCCAGCCTACAGGAGTCTCTGCTCTAGTGAAGGAGGAAGACATACACACTGACTGGCAGTAATCCCATGCTTTACTGTGATAAAAACAGGAACAATGACACCATTCGAACAAAATTACTCCCGGGGTATAGTTTTCTATCACTTTTCATGAATTACAAACCTCTTTCCATGATACTACATGAATCTCCATAATCATCAATTTTGACAGCTGCATAAGCTCTCCATTGTAAATAAAGCTCTGACAACATAGGAAAAACTTGGTTAGGAAAAACTTTTGATGGCTATGTCCATAATGCCTCACTTATGCGTAGGTGGTAAATAAATGTATTTTGACTGAATGGTGGCTCCAGTATGACTCCATCTACATCCCACTAGCGTTCCACAGAACATGCTGGCCTGATTAGAGTCTCAATTTTTTGATCTATTACTATATTGCATGTTGTCCTGAAAGCACAATTTAGGGATGGTTTTAAATTGGTTTTACCAATTTAAGCTTCTGGCAAGCAGCAGGGAATTCCTCCATGGATGCCGACTTGTGCCGTGTTCTCTGTACAGAGAAGCATCTCCTCCCTTTCTATATGTTTTATCATCTACCTCTATCAGTGTGAACCTTTAGAAAGTGAGACCTTTAGAAAGATATCACAATATGCTGCTCTAAAGACCACCACCAGCTTGTTCTTTTGCACATTTCAGAACTGCTGTATAAGCTTAGAGAAAAACATCTATTACATAACCTTTTCCACAGCTCTGGTCTAAAGAACAGGTGTTAGACAGCAAACTACTTTTGAAAACACCAGTCAACTATGCCAGAACAAGCTGGTTAATGGTGACTAAATGCAGCTCTGCAGAGGACTGGGACTCTGGCAGGTCTCGTCACTACAGGAAGAGAGAATCACGTGCAAACCAGGAGAGATGACAAGACAGGCAATGCACACTGCACAGCTGAGGGTCTCAGTCAGAGGCCTGAGCAGAAGCACCAGGAACCTCTTCTACCCACAGTGCAAAGAAGCTGGTCTGAAGATACAGTCCACAGCGCAGAGACCCTTTGGGGTGAAGACATCTCAGAGGAAAACCAAGAATCGACTTTGAATATAACTAGGAAGAAAACTGAAAATGATTACTTTATCAGATACTGTTCTCTATTTCTGAGATGTCATAAGATTGTTTTCTTACGATAAATCCAAAACTGACTTTTTTAAAGGAAATTAGAAATGTTACTGGTTAACAAATATGTAAGATCTATTTTTTCCTGTTCATCTGGCAGTCCAACCTACCTGGACAGAAACTGCAGTGGCAGCTGCAGGTTGTTTTTCAGTGTCTGAAGCTGCTGAACATCACAACAAAGACTGACATTGTCAAAGAAGAATCCTGGACAGAGTTCCTTTTGGGTGAGAAAGCACGGGCATCAGGGTAGCATAGTTAAATAAGGACAAACAGTCCTCAATGAAATAAGAGTTTCATTTGTGTATTCCTTTTAAGGTACACATGGGTTAAGACAAGCATTTGCTTAAAGTTCTTGCAGACTACTTTTAAAAAACTACAAACTAGGGAATCACAAATAGAGACAGTAGAGACATTTCCATTTTATTTTATTTAGAAACTCACTCTTTTCCTTTGACAATCATTTTTTCTCAGGTATTTCATTTAAATTCAATTAGAATGCTGTTTATTATTTCAACTAGTCACTTCAGGGGAAGTCAAGTGCCCTTAATAACTCTGATGAAAGTAGCAAGTAAGTCTGGAAGATTTGCTAACATGTCAACCTGATTTAAGATTATTTAAGCCTCTAAAATCTGTCTTTTTACCCTTGATATTTCTAGTTTCTAATATTCCTCTGTTATCAGGGATGGTAAAAAAGGTAACAGCAGGCCTCCCAGGCGCCTCAAGGGGTTAAGTCTCAGCACTATGAAGCTATCACCAGCCACTGCAGCACAAGTTTGATCGCCGGCCAGGGAGATTTCCACATGGCGCAGCAGACCTCTCCTGTCTCACCTGCTGCTCCCCTCAGCAGTGTATTTCAGTCAATTTGCCTGTTCTGCTCCCCACTCTGCCTCTGGTGAATCCCCTCACCACCTCCCCCACACCTCTGGCCTACACCCCAGTTCTTGTATGCATAAATAAATGAATCTTAAAAAAAATAACAGAAAACAGAATCCTGGCAGCAGCCAAAGTTCACAGGCTTTGGTGGAAAACAGGAATCTCTAAAATGAACACAGGGCAAGGACGCATAGCCATCAGCAGCCTAGGCCATTCAAGTCCTGAAATTCAACACCTAAATTCAACACCTAAAACAGCTACCTTCTAATATATTTTGAAGAAGCTGTAAAGAAAAATATTTGAGTAACCAAGGTCAGGCCCCAAATAGTAACCTAATGTGGAAACTTTATTAGAAAGACGTAAAGCCAGAATGTAAAGCCAGCCCCTGAAACCTTCTTTGCTTTGTGTGCTACAGACGAAAGTTTGGGATAAGACTTAGGCCTATTATTTTTACCTCTCACCCCACCCCACAATATTTAAGGAATTACAGAGGAACTCAAGATCAGTGTTTTTCTCCCAATGCCCCAGATGAAGAACTTACCTGTACTAAGTCATATCCGTCCTTCGGCAATGGTTTTGGTGGCCCAGAATATTTGCAATTATACCTCTTGTCTCCAGTTGCAATTCCACACTCTCCATACCACACACAGGACTGGGAAAACACCTACAGAAAGTCAACACAAAACTCGTTCACCAGAGCCACAAGGGAAAACCCAGTGTCAACAGTAAAAGGCACCCATTCGAACACCATTATAGAACCTTCCAGTGTTACCTGTAAAATGAAGTAACAGCAAGAGGCACTGGTGAGTTAGTTCGACTTTTGAAAAGTGTGAATTAAAACAGACCAAATACCCTAAATGGACTTCTCAGTGAAGCAGGTAACAGAAATTATTTTTCACAATTTCGACTTTATGCTGCTTTATTAGCTGATAAGAGGAAACTCACAGTTCCATGTAAGAGTCACTAAGGCTCACAGAGAAAAGAGAGCAAGTTAGTATGCGTTTCCAATTACGAAGGCATAAGTCCTGCACATCTACAATAAGGAAACACATAAGCTCTAAAAATGAAAGAACATTTCCATTGAATCAATATCAGCACATCATCAGTAACACGGAGAACAAAATTACAAACACCGGTACACACTAAGAAGGAGGCTCATGGGCCTCCCCAGTGGCCCAAAGGGTTAAGCGCAACACTGTGAAGCTATCCAGAGCCACTGCAGCACGAGTTCCATACCCGGCCAGGAAGATTCCCACATGGCGCAGCAGACCTCTCCTGCCTCACCTGCTGCTCCCCTCAGCAGTGTACTTCAGTCAACCTGCCTGTTCTGCTCCCCACTCTGTCTCTGATGAATCCTCTCACCACCCCACACCTCTGGCCTACACTCCAGTTTGTATGCATAAATAAATAAATCTTTTTTTTAAAAAAAGGAGGCTCATGAATGAGCCCTGTGATAAGTAAAAAGCAAACTAAGTAAAAAGGTAACTAAAGAAAGTCACCTCAGCAGTCTTAAAACGAAAACTTTAAACTTCTTATGTAAATTGTCAAGATTTCTCAAGAGTCACTCATATTCCCCACATGAGAGTCACAAGGATGTCAGAAAGCTGAGAAGGGGTGGAAGGTGCATTCTGAACCACTGTGTCAGCACAGCCACTCGGCACTGCCAAGCTGACTGGGCACAGGCTGGCACGAGCTTGCAATCATTGAGAAAAGCCAGCCAGGCTTTCAAGATAGCATGGTGGAAAAGCCATTGAAAATATGTGGAGAAGCGACAGAGTAAACTCTCTCCAGCGACAGCTGGCACATGACCCACACGCATACAAGGAAGTGCATCAGTCTCCGTGATGGTGCCCACCATGAAGACACAAATCCCACAACAGTCCCTGAAGCCCTATGATCACGAAAGAAAAAACAAGCAGACTGTCATATGTAGGTGGAGGAACCTGAGGGGACTTGGACATGATTTTCTCTGAATTCATTTTTCAGATATTTCAAAACAAATTATGATTTACCCTTGTCCTGAGTCAGTAAAAGTCATATGTTTAGGTCACAAGAGAGGGAAATTATACAAATGAGGAAGTGACACGTATTCATTCAACAGTGCCACCTCCCAAACCTTTGGCAAGATGCTGCAAAACCATTTTTATATTAAAAATCAATGATTTCCATAAACCTAGTGATTTAGGGAAAGTACAAGAACTCTGAGTTTCTAACTCAGATATTCATCTGCTGAAGTTTGAAAAGGAAAAGCTGACTAAGGAGGTGGCAATTACTGCTGACACTGACATGGAATCCAAATACCAGGGACCTGTCTGTAGATTTCACACAGATCTCGAACGACCAACAGGGCAAAACAGGTCTCAGGTCTTGTCACCCACAGGAGGGGCAGAAATCATCAGCAAACCACGACTCTGGCCTGGGAAAGAGGGTCCTTGTCTGGGGCCTCACTCTTTCCTTAACCTTTGGCACTATGAGTGATAACAGAGGTGACCCAATGCGGTTCTGATTTACGAAGATTGTGGTTTATAACTTACAGCATTTAATTCAAAGTTGTTTCCATCATTTAGTGAAATAAGTAGGGGTAGTGAGGGGAGGGGAAGGGAAGGTCAAGAGCCCTGGGGTCTGCTTCTCAGAACTTGTGATGTCCTTAAATGTGCCTGTGGAGCCTATGGCATCTGGAGCAGGTGACTCCATTGTGCTAAGCAGGAGGGTCCCGACTTATGAACTGGGACACAGAACCTCTGCTTACTTTACAGGCGTCAAGATCTAATGAGGGGTTATCGAGGCAGTAAACTACAAAGCACTACACAATCAAGTGCAAAGAGTTAGTAGTGTCTCCCAAGTGTCCGGGATCTTAATAAAGAGGCTGCAACGAGCACTGTTCGCAATGGCTAAGATATGGAAACAACCCAGATGCCCAAAAATAGATGACTGGATCAAGAAATGTGGTACATTACACAATAGAATACTATTAAGCATTCAAAAAAGGTAAACACATGCAATTCGCAGCAACATGAATGGAGCTAGAAGGGATCATGCTCAGCAAAATAAGCCAGAAAGAGAAAAATATCGAATGGTTTCACTTATAACAGGAATTTAGGGAAACCAAATAAGAGAGAGACACTCAGAGAGGGAGAGGGAGGATAAGGACTCAAAACGGGGGAACAAGAGCACAAGGGACTATGGTGACAGTTCACGGTGGGTGAACCGGTGGTGGATAACCTATGGGGAATACACTATAATGTAAAATATATAAATAATTATATATATATATTTTAAAAAGTTAAACATTAAAAAAAAAAAAAACCAAAAGAGGCTGCAAAGATCTGAAGAAAACGAAAACACCTGAAGTTTCTCTGGGCCCAGGAAAATAAGGCTTGACTCAACATCCTAAGACAGCTTCACGAAGTCATTCTGCCTAAAGCAGCAACCAAACGTCAAGCTACGTGTGTAAGGCACTGTTTTAACTGCCCCTCCGATGTTAACCCAACTTATCCTCACAAGTTTGATGAGGGAGGTGCAATTTTTGAAACCATTTACACATGAGGAAACGGAGGCACAGAGAGGCTAAGTAGCTTGTTCAAGAGTGGCAGGAGCCAGGATTTAAATCAGAACCTTTTAGTTCTAGAACAGATTCCCAATAAAACAATCAGCTGCTAATGAGGATCCTTGCTCTGGCATTTCACCCTTTTGATTCCCACCTTGTGCCCAACACGAGTATGTATGTATGCACTCACTCATGCAGCTGTCCTGGTGCGAAGGCCTCTTTTCCCCTTTAAATCTCTCACCTATAGCTGAAAAAACGAGAGCCCATCTTCCTCATGCTAGTCCCAGTGATGTGGCACTGCCCCCCATCACCTGACCTCTTTTCTCTTCCATTTGCAATCTCACCTCTTTACCCGCTCCTGCCTATACATGCTGCTCCAATTCATGTCCCTCTCAATCAAATCAGCTTCAACTTCTCTCCTGCTGTGCTTCCAACTACCTGCCCTACAACCTCAGGTGCTCAAAAAGAATCTCTTTCAAAGCCTCCTCCAGTGCCAACCCCTCAACAGGGTGTAAAGCCTTGCCATCCTCTCATTTAGACCTCAGAGACGTCTCCTACGGAGACCTCTTGTTTCTTCCGAAGTTGCAGCTTCAAAGTTTTCTTTTTTGTTTTTTAAAAGCCAATTCAGTTTTTATTTTATTTTTATTTATTTTATGCATAAAAGCTGGGGTGCAGGCCAGAGGCATGGGGCAGTGAGAGGATTCATCAGAGACAGCGTAGGGAGCAGAACAGGTGGACTGACAGAAATTCACTGCTGAGGGGAGCAGCGGGTGAGGCAGGAGAGGTTTGCCGCATCACGTGGGAATCTCCCCAGCCGGGCATCGAACTCATGTCGCCGCTGCCGACAGCATCACAGCGCTGCTCTTTAACCCGCTGCTCCATCAGGGAGGCCCCAATCTCCAGACTTTTCTGACAGTCAAATCTTTAGTCCACACTTTCCACTGCCGGGAGACAAGCTTGATGCCTCCCCTTCTCTGTGAACACCCCTCTTTTGTCCCACACAGGGCCCGTCTGCCTCCACACTGCGCGTGTCCAGCTTTCTTCACACTGTACAACCCTTGTTACATGTCGAGAACATTCTGACATTCTCCAACCTCCACGTGCCTTCCCAATCCACACAAGCACAGCGCCTCTACCATGAGCTCCATTACCACTGACTTCTCCCTTAAGGGCAAACCATCACAGTGGCCACCACACCCACCCTCCCTCCATCACCACTTCCTTCTCCTGCTCTTTCACCACTTACACCACCTCCTCCACCACAACCAAGCCACCACTATGACTAAGCCACCATCACCTCCTACTCCACTACCACTTCAACCATCATACCCAGCGTTGGGCGCCCATCCCAGGCCAAGATGTTCATGGTTGGTTCATGCAGCTTAAAAGAGATCCTTGGAGCCCTTGGCATCATCCCCACAGGTTTCTTAATAGTACAGAGGGAAAACAAGCCAGCAGGGAGACAGCAACTTGGGCCCCTCTGTGACTCGCTATACCCGCTGTCCTCAGGGCTTCCTCAGGCAGCTGTTGCTCACCCTCATGTGGCCGTTCAAGCTGCAGCTGCCCCTGTGTGAGGCCGCCCTTATAGCCTCAGCCTCCATGCTCAGGCGTGCACATTACGCACGCCCACACCATGCTCCAGGTGTCC
Organism: Scalopus aquaticus; assembly: GCA_004024925.1. Classification (NCBI taxonomy): domain Eukaryota; kingdom Metazoa; phylum Chordata; class Mammalia; order Eulipotyphla; family Talpidae; genus Scalopus; species Scalopus aquaticus. The sequence goes on along the minus strand of PVIJ01002398.1, from coordinate 5,680 downwards.
ACCAACAGGCATGCGTACCCTGAACCCACACTCCCAGGCACCTCCTGCATTAGCACAATCAAGGCCACAGGTGATGGCCACAGAGGCCAGTAGTGTAAAAGCCTGACCAGTCTTCATTTACCCTACAGTCAACAACATCCAGATAATATGACTCATTTCAGGCTACATCTAAGAAATGGCAGTGCCAGACCCTACCCAGCCTGGCTGGTTGTTGAGCAACCATCCCGGTCTGGGCAGGTTCATGGTCAATTCGGGCAAACGGATAAAGGAATCTTGGAGTCTCCAACAGATTTGACAGGCCTTTAATGCTAAAGCCGGGGACCAGATACAGGCACACCAGCAGGCAGGGAGCAGGTATGAGGGAGGCGGGGGGTTGGGAGGCGGGCAGCAACACAGCCCCTGTGCTGTTCTGGCTCCCTCTCTGGTTTTTCTCCTCTCTCTCAGTCTCCCATGATCCCTGCAATCTCTCGGCCTGGGCGTCAGTACTCATAGGTACACGTACCCCATGCTTTCCGGCTAGTGGGCCCAAGTCTCCGCAATCACAGGTGTGTGTGCCCTGCGCACACGCTTCTTGGCCTGGGTTCTGTACTGCTAGGTGCACGTGCCCCGTGTTCGTACTCCCAAGCACTTTTGTAAAACAACATGCCATCACGTGTGGATAATGAAACTTAGGAGGCAAATAAGGCCCAGGTGGACTGGCGGTGGGAGGTGAAAAAGAGACTGAGTAACCCCATTTTCCCTACGCTGATTCAGAAGCCAGAGCTCTTCCTCCTCACACAGCACCTACAGTCGTTCTGCAGAGGATCACGGGCTCGCCATCTCCTGCATGGTGACTCTAGCCTACCAAGAACCACAAGAACTGTCTTATTTAAGTATTATTAAACATTGCCAATTGCTAAAATGTTAAATAAGTGATTATAGATTCTAATTACAGAAGCAGTAACTGCTCGTCCGAATTAACACAGCACAGTCGGCGGTGAGGACTTGATCGGTAAAGGGGAGACACACCGTAAGGTCCTTGAACTGTCAGGGCAGCACATGCTGACACCAAGATGAAGGGTGCACAGTGCACTCCAGGCCACGTACTTCCTGTTGAAGCAAAACACCCGATTTCTAGAAGTAAGGTGTCTGGCTGAAAGCTGCCTTTACTATGATCCAAGAATACCTGGTGCTGATTTCATATCAATAATTTTTACCTGGGAGGAAGTATATGCCCCAAACGCAAACAAAACCCACCCACGTTTGAGGCCGGCCAGAGCAAAAAAACTGCACCTGATCAAAATATAAACTCAATTCTGGCAATGGAGGGTGGTGATGGTGGCACAAAAATGTGATGCACTTAATGTCATTAAACATGGTCCATTTTATGTTATATACATGTTACCGTAAAATAAGTGCTCAGATGCCATTCACCATGTAAGAGAAAAGATAGTGGCAAAGATGGTGGTTATTCTCAGGTTAACTAGAATCTGTTACCTGGAACTGGCTATCAGTTCAAACAGGATCAAAGACTGAGTCTGCGTGTCCGAGACACAATGGCATGTCTCTAATAACAAATCTCATTAGGTCTCTACTTTGGTACCTGGGTTCCAAGTGCAAAGAATGGTAATAGTGCTTCCCAGTTCCTCCTGGGGCAACTAGCCAGTCTTACATACATACAAAGCTATTCAGAACCACAAGAACTATCTCATTTAAGTATCATTAAACTGCCAATTCCTAAAATATTAAGAATAAGTGATTACAGATTTTAATTACAGAAGCAATAACTGCTCATCATGAAAATTCAAACACTTTCAGCGAAAATTTCCCTTCACCTTTCCATCCCCCATCCCATTTAAGAATAACCAACATTAATTTATTCAGTCTAGATCTTCTAGGTTTTTAATTCCTCCCTTTGGGCCGAAATGTGCACGTTCGAAAACATACAAGGGCAGTAACTTTTAAGTAGCTTTTTTCCACAAATAAATCTCAACTATCCTTGTCTGAAACTGCCCTTAACTGTATTTATCCAGGCCCCCGAGGCCAGACTCCAGTCCTTGTCTGCAGCTTCAGAAAAACAAACCTACCCATTGTTTCCTCCACAGGTTTCACCGGAGACACTTTCCCATATTAGAAGGTCCTTCCTCCTGATTCGGCCCTTACAAGACTCACTGCCTCCATTAAGTCTAGTCCTGTCGCCTTTCACCTGGCTGCAGTGAGGCGCTCTCCCGCCCAGGTGAGCTGCCTGGGCCCAGGCAGCCAGCCCTGGGCAGCAACTGGCCAGTGTACAGAGGAGTTCTCCTCGCTGCTAAAGTTGGTGTCCTGTGACCAGAGGCTTGGGGGCCGAATCTGTCCCCATCACTCACACTGCACAAGCTTTCATGTGGATCCACAAGACATGGAACAGGCTTCTTTAGAGGCCTCTGTGGCAAATATTTAACCACTCCACCTACGGTGTGCAAAGCAGACAATAAATGACGCACATGGTTGGGTCCTAAGGAAAATTTATTTACCACAGGCTCTGGCCAGGCCATGGTTTGCTGGCTCCTGCCCAAGGATCAAGCAGCATTTATATTTATGAGAAGTGCTAAGTTATGTATGTGAGGAGAGATTATAGGAGTATTTTCTTATAGAAAATAATTCAAGACTCCCTTTCATCTAGTCCCTTGTAAGACCACAGACTCCTAAAGGGCAGAACCCAGGTCTTAAACTTCTTTTGAAATCCCTACAAGGCCTGGCTCAGTGCTCACTGATTCAGAAGCCATCAAAACGCACAATGAGTTGAGGAAGTCTGACTGGTTTTATGTAAGTTCAGAAACAAGGAACTGATGGTTCTTTTGGCTTTAACGCAGAAGTCAGTAGTTCCAAGGCTAGGCTGTCTACTTTGAGAGGTCATTATATTTCACAACATGCTCCAGAGTTCAATTATTGGGTCTATGACTGGATAGGAAAGTTTCTTTTCTTCAATAACAAGAATAGTTTGGGACAGGTTTAAAAAAAAAAAGCTCCTTATACAGATGTCAGAACTATGGTAATTTTTAAATCAGACTTTAATAGGGAACCCCATGAAAACACATCATGGGGAGGCCCCCAACATCAGCAACAGAATCCGACATTCCAGGCTGCCTCTGGAAAATTCTGCTGCAGTAGTTACTAACTCATATTCAAGTGCTCGTTGAACATCAACCACATGCCAGACACAGAGTGGTGTCTCCCTTACTGCCTCCTTCATCCTCTGGATTGAGAGTACTATCTTAGCACTTTATAGGTAAGCAGAGTACGGCTCAGAGAAAATACTCTGGGGTCACGTGGCTCCTAAGTGACCAAAGCTATAATGAGAATCAAGATTTTGAATGCCAAGTTAAGCATGATATTTCCTGACAACACCCCCCTACAACCCCCACCCTCCCCGGGCCCCGGCCCCCCAGCTACTGCATGGCTCAAACTCCAGCTTGGTTTATACAGATGGATTCTCAGTTTTTACAATGCACCTGAGATGGGATGTCCCAGCCACTATGTTCCTACACAAGTGCGCCTCTTCTGCAGGACCGTTCACTTGCAGAAGTGCTGAGTACTATTTACATCTTTTGAAGTCATCTCTAGGCAGCTGTCAGGCCATGACTCACTTCCTCCAACCACTGACCATCCCTCTTCAACGCTAGGCCTCTGCTTAGCCCTCTCTCTGCAGGTGGGGGACAAGGCCAGGTCCCCTTGTTGGAGGAGTAATCTCTGAACTGGTCCAATAGGGCCACAGTCACCCTACTCTTGAGCATCTGGCTTCAGCTGACAGCTGCTAACCCCTTGAACCACGTGGCCCCCAAAAGAAACCTCACCCTCTCTAGTCACCAGGTTCATGTGCACTGGGGGGTGGCAGTGCACTAGGCAGGAAAGCTCCAGAGTCAGGGATTCTAATGCTCTGAACTCCATCCCTAAAGAGAAGGCCTGCTGAGAACTAGTGTGGGGTGAGGTGGTATGGGGGTCTGCCAGGTTTAAGCAGCCCTTTAAGCCTAGCAGACCCGCAGGGTGGAGTCGCCAAGAAGACCTGAAAAGAACAGACAAGTGAGTCTTTTCTTGCCTCTTCTTTCCAACACGTGCAGCTCTGGTCTCTGTGCCCTTGTCTCTTCCTTGGTAGGCCACCCACCCTCTTCATGGCATGGGACATAAGTCTAAATCCATCCCTGATTTATTCCTGGCTTTTGGAGAAACCATACTGGAGTCAGGTACAAGCCTTGAATTAGATGCCTTATTGGTGGAACACCTACTGAATAACCATTTAACTTAGCTTGCTAAAATCACTGTTCAAGCACCCAAGCTGCATGGACTAGCTATGTAATCTTGGAACAGATTTGAGCCTTAATATCCACCTTTGTAAAACAGGAAAAACAGTATCAACCTACCTTGCAGGGGTCTGTGAGGTTAGAACAAGGTCAGGTGTGCTATGGCATTGGAGTTACTATGCAAAAATCAGGCAACTCTTTTTGCTTTAGTCTCTTATAATCTCAAACGTCACTTTAAAAGCCATGAGATAATGGACATACCACAAAATTCACCCTTTTCAAGTGTACACTTGAATAGTTTTTAGTAACAATTAGGTTACTATTGTTACCCTTATTTTCTGGAGTTTTCTTCTTTTCTACTTGGTAAGCATTAGTTTACCCTCCAAAGCTCAGCTCAAAAAATGAGCAATATTTTGTCCTTATTTTTATTACAATACTTCCAAAGCACTGTAATTTTTTTTTTTTACATAGTCCCCATCTTCTCATCCACTATGATGGGATAGTAACATTTGCACAGCAGGACATTTACAGACTGCGTTCCAGTAGATTAGTGCTCTGTATTTGTGAAATTAGTGAATAACAGTGATTTGAGTTCCTCTGTGGGCTAACGGCAATACAAAGATAAAGAACAACTTTAAAGTTTCCCTTTCAAATCCTCTACAAATCAAATTTGCACAGCTGGATTTTTTTTTCCTTCAAATTTTCTTGCCAAAGCAAATATTCCAAAGACTGAAAATAAGAGGCACAGCCTAAGCAAAGGAAAACGGATTGGGCCACAGTTAGCCACTTCCATCACCCAGTAACCACCAGCCAATCCAACTCTGATCTCTACTGACCTCTGAATCCCTACCTCGTTTCACCCAAACTCATTTTGAAGCCAAGTGGTTTGGGAATTGAGAGGAGTAAAAAAGTCTTGGTGATACTGGATATAGTAAAAACAAAATTCTTGCCCTCAAGGAGTCTGTAAACTAGTAGTTCGATTTAAATGATCTCTTTCCACAACCAGCCTGAGAAGTAGAAACAGTTGTTAACTGATTCTATGGAGAGGGAGATCGAAGCTCCAGGGACATTGGCTTGCCCAAGATCACTCTGGTTAAGATGAAATGCCAGACCCACATCCAGGTCTTTTACACACAGACTTCTGCCAGGCAGTAAATGCTACAGCAGCAGTTAACACAAAGATTTAGAACTTCAAAGGGAAAGAAGGCAGTCTAGATGGGCGAAAATGATTCACAAATACTATGGACAATGCAGCATTTGAACTGGACCCTGGAAGATGGGCAGAGTTCAGCAGCAAGTAGTTTAATTTGGCTGAAGAGATAATGCCCTTCACAGAGCTGCGGGTGAAAGGGCAGAAGGGGGTGTCTAAGATCAGATCAGAGACAGCCTAAACCGGCTTCTGAAGCAGGTAATGTGTCATCATT